>JANHFX010026784.1:159215-191484 GCA_027560015.1 Chloroceryle amazona | reverse complement strand
GCCCTTCCCTTCCCTTCCCTTCTCTTCCCTTCTCTTCTCTTCTCTTCTCTTCTCTTCTCTTCCTTTCTCCTCCTTCCCTTTCCTTTCCTTTCCTTTCCTTTCCTTTCCTTTCCTTTCCTTTCCTTTCCTTTCCTTTCCTCTTTCTTTTGTATTGGTTTAGTGTAGTATTTTGTATTCTAGTGAAGAGGCAAGTTTTAAAAGAGTGTCAGAGCCACTTAGTTGCGGTTGTGGTCTAAGGCTGTTTGCTGTGGTTTTGTTTAATTTCAAAAGCTCAATTATGTAACTTTAAAATTAAGATGTTGTATATGCAGAGGTGCTCTTTTCCATAATTTTTAACTATGCATTAATGTTCTATTCTATGGATTATCTCCAGGGTAAAGGCATTAAACAAAACCCCACTGACTTCAGTGGATGCTAACAATAATTGTAAATACCACGGCTTGCTATTAACATATTTTGCTATATTTGCACATTGCACCAGCGCAAACCCTCACACTCACAAAAAAAGATCAGAACAACTCTGACTGGGCTTGTGTACCCCAGATACCCATCCCTTCCACTTTGAGCGCACAAGGAATGGTGCATTTGCCCTCTGCTTTCATTCTTTCAGATTTCCCCCAGCCTATTTCAGGGTTTAAGACTCTTGAGCTTTCGCACACCAGAAATAGTTGCGTTGGTGCTGCCCTAGGTTCTGCAAAATCCCTGCTAGCAATGTACTGTTTAGCATCAAAAGTTATTTGGAGTAGAGTGCTGTAAGATGGTTTCAATCGACAGAGGTGCATTGGCAGAGCTACACAGATGCTGAAGCCCTGCTTAGATGACTTTGAAATAAAAAAGCATAATGAGAGGAAAAAAGAAAGTAGAACTCTCTGTGACTACGTTCCATTTAAAGATATTTCCATACTGGTTCCATTCACGTTGTAATCAGCCTCAGACTTACTTCTGATATGAACACACGTGCAGACAAATACGGAATTAATAATTCATGATGAAATTTAAGAAATAACAGGTAAGTGAGAGAAGGAAAAGATCTCAGCTTAGGAAGGGTTCAGGATGATGTTGTAGGTATAAAATTGCTGAGTAAAGACAGCATAAGGAATTCCTCCCACAGGGACAGCACCTCGATACGATGCTGTAGAAAGTCCCAGCCAGAGCAACACGGTGTCAAGGCTGACAGTACTATTGTGGGAAATCTCACTGGCAGGATGGGAGCCTTAGGAAGTAATAACAAGGAAGGAACGTGTGTGAAATACTGCCTAGCTGTGCTCTGAACAGACACTACCTCTGTATCTATGTCCTGAGCCCAGTTAGAGCAATACCTGGAGTAACAGAGACTCATACTAATCTTTTACCAAGAGAAGTCAAGGGCTGAAAGCAACAGGAAAAAAATGTCCTTTTTTTTTTAATACTTAAATGAGGAGGGTTGCAAAGGTGTTACTTTGTTTTCCTAATGAGATGGTGATATTTTTGTTACGTCACTCAGCTATATCTTCTTCTCTGGTGGCAAGGGCACTTCTCTACGCTTTGTATTGGTCCATTCGGTGTCACTTGCAGGCAGATCCAAGGTGAGACTCGATGAGAAGACTTTAGGAGCTATGGGCTCAGATGGCAACATCGTTAGCATGCAAAAATGCTCACGCGTGGCTGTTTGGAAGAGGTATAAATGAAAAGGGTCCCAAATGAACAGGTGTTAACAACACCCTTGAAAAATGGGTGCTGGGTGACTCTTGGGCTGGCTGTCCCATTCTTTGCAGCGCAGACAGCGTGGAAGGACACCCATTGGTTTGAGATTGCAACAAGCAATGGGTATTTCCATGTCCTTCAGAAAATGGTGTGCACTCAGGAATATACAATTAGAGCACAGTTCCTACAGCTCATGCATGCAGCCTGTGGCTACTCCTATGAGCCATAGGCTGTACACAGTCCCACCTACACCATACTTGAAATTATTTGCACTTTTAGTTGGAGTAAGCGGGAGAAATCTAGCCCTGGGATGCTTTTCTAGTCCTTAGGCAGTGCCAGGCTAAAGCCTGTCAGCTAGAAGTGTGGTTTTCTATTAATTATGGCTTCTACTTATTAAAAAAAAAGTGTTCATGTGATAAAATGAAATACAGTCCTGCAAGCAAAAATACCTCTAGACAAACAGGTGTATTAGATGTAGAAATTTCTGTTTGTTTTTTTTTTTTTCTTTCTGCCTTGGAACCCAAGTTGGAACAGTAAAAAAGAGCTACTGTCTCTCTACCCTAATGTTTCTGTGCATTGGGTTTATTAGTCTTCTGCATTCCTGTTATTTTCCCTGTAAATGCCTTGTTAGGTTACTTGTTTTCTCCATTCTTTCCTAGTTCAGCAGTAGTTTATTTTTCTTTTTCCATTCTCAGTTATGAAACCTTTTGTTGTTTCTCCCTTAGGAAAACATTATAGAAAGCCAGAAATGTTCTTCTATTTAACAGATGGAAAATATTTCATTTGTTATAAATTTACTTGTGGCCTGCGATCGTTACTTGGTCCACATTCCTTATAAGAGCAAATAAAGAAAAAAGAAAAGAATCATTTATGAAGACAGGGCCTGAAATGTGACCATTTTTTCTCTCTTTTTCAAGCCATTTTTAAAAAGTATACGTCTATTTTTTCCCTCAAAGAGGTGTATCTTGAAACAAACCAGTAATATTCTTGTATTCATCTGGTTTGGAGTTTTGTAATTTCTTAGCTAAGCCCTAGGTGAGAAAATTAGAGTCTTGTCTATTGGATTTGTTCTGCTCAGTGACTCTCTTTAAGATCTCTCTAGTTAGAGCATTGGACTAACAGTCTGAAGATCAAAGTTTAATTCCTCCTAAATTTATTTTTAACAGACTTGTGATGCTGGACAGTGCCTTTCATCTCTGTGCATTTTAAGATCTGTAGCAAAGCAGTTGGAGATCTATTGTAACAGATAAGAGTGGGCAGATAGATCAGGAACAATCCTTCTTATACATTTCAGCATAGGAAGTAGCAGAAAGCTCCTTGCCTCATGTAGTGCAAAGCAGTGTGTGGATTTGCACACAGAAGAATATATTTGCGTGCACGTTTGTCTACAGTAAGCCTCTAAGAGCAAAGTTGAAACTGCACCTCGTTCCTGTGCTTTTTGCATACAGGAAAGGAAATCATCTGCTGGAGGAAATCAGTCTATCTTTACTGACACCAGCACAGTCATGACAATTTACATCACCCCAGGATCCCTACCAGCTTTTGTGCCTCTCTCCTCACACGCAAATGCACACACACCTCCTAGTGTAAATGAGTGTTGGCACCAGCAATGGACAGCAACTTGGACCAGAAATAACAGTGAGCAAGGAAAAATCCCATTAAGCAACATTCTGATTCTTCATATAATTGGTTTGTAAGGTTTTCTTATGGCGTTTTATTGTAAGGGGGTAGGAGTTTTGTTGCTGCAGGGTTACAAAGATGTATTTGCTCTGATAATGTTTTTTCTTTTCTCTACCTGGTGCATGCACCCTCATTCTGCTTCTCACACAGGTATTATTTTTATTGCTTTTGCTATCATTATGCTTATTGATCAGCTGTTATTTTCATGTGCTCTCAAGTTGCACTTTCTGAGGGGGCTATAGGGGGATCAATATTTTCCATGATTAGTCACATCTAAGAGGGGATGTTTCAGTAAAATTGAAGTGATTTTGAACAAGAAAATGAAAATGGCAAACCTTATCCTTCCTGCCCTCCTCCAGCTGGAAACAAGAGAGTCTGTGAGCTGCAGAGCTAATGAAGCTTGGCTTCCAGAAGATTTGTGTCACGATTACATTTTATGATGCCTAACAAAATGTGAGTTCTGATCTAAGCATCTCCTGGTGTTGAGGCTTTTGTAACATCTCCAACATGGAGACTTCCGTGTGGAGTAATGCCTTCAGTTCACTTGGCAGTCTTTCCTTCAGTGGAGAACCTGCGAAGTTCTTTCTGCTGCACCCCAGCAGCTATTTTCACAGAACTCCTAAGATCTCAGACATCACCGTTACTCTCTCAAACTTGGTTGAAACTCCCAGTAGGATCTGCAGATACAAAGTAGGAACCAGCACAGACACAGACATGCGTAGAAGGAAAAAAAAGAAAGGTCACAGAAAACATATTTTGCTTGGGAACCCAGGCAATAAAGACCCAAGTCCTAGATAACTTTTTGAATTAGCTCACCAGAACATCAAAATGGATGAACAGTCCACTCCAAATCTTGGAGCTGGTGCTCTAGGTGGAGGAGCCTCTTAAAAATCTTGGAATATTAGTTATAAAGAATTGGGAAATTACTGTAGGTGTTCAGGGGGCACCTAGGTGGAGAGAACTCTATTGGAAAATGGAGTCTGTGCTCCTCTTGGCTTTGCATATAAAGTTGGTGGTTCGTCTTAAGCTACCTGGCAACGTTTGCATGGGCATGGACTGCTGCTGAGACAGTTAGCACTACAGAGGTTAATTTATATTTGCTGAAACAAAAGCATCTAAACACAAAGCATCTATGAAACACTAAAGCATCAGTGTCATCCTCAAAAGCAGTAGAAAATTGACACTGAAATTATTATAGATCTTAAGGAGGTTCAGGTTTATCTTCAGGTTTTGCTGTACTTTGGATTTTTGTTCTAATTCTGACTTTTCTATTAAAATTCAGGACCATGCTGTCAATCTGTTTTTCTCTGTGACACTGATTTGCAGGCAGTCCTTCAAAGTGGTTCATACTATCCTGCTCCAGTGGCATCCAGCACCTTGGTGTTGCTGTGCTTGGGTGGGCATTGCCTACATCCTCGGATCTTCCTCCTGGAACACTGTGGCTTTGGCCCTGAAGTTCTTATAAAACTTTATACATGACATCATTTTCCAAAAGAGAGGGTATCTCCCCAGATTTTGAGAGATTAGTACCTTTCTTTCTACTTCAGGTATGGACCATGCTCAGACCTCTTTTGCCCCTCCGTGAGGAATATTGTTTCTACCTCTATTGGGCTCTTCCAGGAAAAATTTCCTCTCTGCAGTCACTTCAGAATTCTCACAAATGTCCTTGTCTTTCATTTGCTGTTTTTTAATTTGCAAACCCATTCCCAGTAGGCCAGCAGTAAATTGCCTGTGTCTGCCTAGGTACTCCCATGGCCCCCTTCACCATAGCAACCGAGTATCTGGATTTGTCCTGAGGGCCTGTGCTGATGTCCATGTATATTGGACCAGGAACCTTCATCTGAACGAGCGAAGGATCTGAGGAATCTCCTCCCTTTTCTCTAAGTGTTCCTTGGTTCTCATGCCAAAGAACTCTGTTAAGCAGTTTTCTTTTTTTTTTCTTTTTCTGTTGTGCCAGTAAATCTATATCCCTTCAAACTCCTGATGCAGAGGGGCTGTGCAGGTATACTCACTAATCTGAAAAATTTTACCATCTAGGTGAGTAAGAGCCAGCTTCAGCTACCACTTAACTGTAAATCTGAACGACTGAACTCACTTAGCTAAGTGTCTTCCAGTTTGAAGAGATGCAAGAGAACACTCATACATAACTTCTGACATTAGGGATCTCCTTGAACTGACTTCTGTCCCACCACTGGAGCTGGTTAGTTTGAGTTAGCTATTTGCCTGTTAGTTCCTGTGCATACTTGCCACAGCAGTCATTTGGGATGACACAGCCAACTACTGTAATGTTTCCCCCAAGAATTCTTTATTACTCATTTGGGAAAATACTGATTTCCATGTTAGCTGCAGCAACATCCACTGCTGGTCCCTTGTTTCTGCCAAGAAAGGAGTGAGTTCTCATCTTTGTCAAGCTGGATACATAAATATTGGCTTCAGTAGACATGCTCTGTCTGAACTATTACACCATCTTTATCACCTCATTTACCGTGGCTCTAACACAACCAAGCAGATAGGGAATACCACATTGTATCAAAAAACGTTGGCAAAGAGTTTCAGTATCAGACATTTATAGGTATTTAGCCTCCCAAAGGTGGAAGAAAGAATCTACTAATTTTTAAGGGGGGGATCAGACTTCTGCCAAACTCCATTTGCTTTCAGAAAGTTGTTTTACAGCTAGGAAAGGAAATACGGGTGATGGAGGAAGAAGAGGGTGAGAGGCATCTACGGCGTGTCTCTACTCCAGTCATCTACAGCATGTCTCTGCTTCTGGCTAAGGGCAAGCTTCAGTCTGGTTTTGAGTCTGTATTTACTTACTCTTCAAATCCCAAGCCTGAAAGCATGGCTGGAGCATTGATTCAGGACTACATCTGCACATCTGCACGCCCTCCAAAGCATCTGCAGCAGTCATAATATAGGGCATGCTATACTTGTGGGTTCTGCAGGGCTTGTCTGCAGGGAGATGCAAGCTGGTGGAAGAGTGGACAGCAGTGGGAGAGAGTTACAATGGGAAGGGGAAAGGGTCCAGTGGAAGCTGTAGAACACAGGAGGCCCATATCCTGCAGAGGCTGTGAAGTTTTTGAATGCCTGGTTCATTTACGTGTGCAACTGGAACGGTGCTTTGGTGTAGCTGTGGAGAGGGAAGAAATGACAGCAGTTCGTGTTCTATTTTTATGAAGTCTCTGACTCAGGAGACACTAATAATAAACAGCACACACAGGGTATTACCTGACTGGTTAAAGCCATGTCCTCAGCTGGCAACTCCTGGGCTTGAGGAAGAAACCTGCTACTGTTGGAGTGTATGTGACTAGTTGTCATCACTGTGGGACCAGAGGTTTATCAGATACCATAGAGCAACACAGTTTAACCTAACTGGGCAGTGCCTGGAGAATTTCAAGAAATACCCAGAGTGCTAGGAGAAGACAGTGGAATTTGTCTGCAGGTAGCACCATTTTCAGGGTATCTCTGCCTGGCATTAGCACCTCTTTTCAGATTAGATGTTGGAGACCTTGACCACTTGTGTGCCTTCACAGGATGGACACACACTGTGAGCAAAGGTGTTATCCTATTTCATATGCTGGGGTAAATTTGTCATCATCATCCTCTCGCTGTTTTGCTTAATCAACAACAAGCCCCATACTTCATTGTCTTCCTTTTGTGAAGTTGTTTTCTTTTGTGTGACATGGGTTTGAGATGCTAGCACATCCTCACTGACCAATTTACACCCCACTACCTGGAGCACAAATGGCACTATGACTTATAAAGCATAAGGAATCAGGGCCATTCTGCTGCTGCAGTTTTTTACAAGGCTTCATTGCAGATCTAACACCATAAACACCTTCATTTCAGACGTGAGCATATATACACAGTAATACTACATTTTCTGAAGTACTTTGGGTAGTAATGACGTTATTCTCAGGTGGAATATTGCTGATGTATGTCCCTACCAACACCCAAAAGCACAGCAAGTAGTAAGTCTGTAAGTTTTTTCTCAAGTACACTTTTACCCATGGCAAGATCCTGCTGCAGGATGAATGATAATGACATACAGAATAATAATAGGTTAATAATAATAATAATAATAGTCTTTTCTGCTTTACTTCTTATCAGTAGACCCTTCAGTGCTAACAAAGGTAGTCCTCATTTTACAGAAGGGGATGAAGAGGTGGAAAATGCTTTGCTTGATTTCACCCATGTAGCCAAACCTGAGAGAAAAACCCGTGTCCCAGGGCTCCTATCTGTCAAGTAGGCTACAGTGCCTTGAAAGAAGGAGACAAACAGGACAAGAAGTGTTAAATGCTATGAGCTCAATTCTGTGGCATAAGTAACATTGCTCTAAATCCTGGAATCTGAATCTCTCCCTGGATAGCTTGATATCAGGAAGAGTTTTGGCCAATTAATGATCTGTAACTTGCCAAAAATCCTTAAAGGCCATTCATGATTGGTATCAGTCATGTACACGAGAAACAACGAGCAGTGGAGGCTGGAGATAAAATAGAATATTGAATTTGAGGAGGAATTCAGACACTTGGTTTCACATTGGCAGGGCGGTGAACGTGTATTGCATGCAAGTCCAGCAAGGTTTACAAAGCAGCTAGTCCAGCAAGAAGATGTGTTGGAGGGAAAAAGTGGTGCACATGGGTCACGGCAAAAGGGAGTAAGAATCCTCACACGCATGCTGGAGTGTGTTTCGTTTCTTGCAGCCATGAACCAGTTCAGAGTTGCACGGAATGATGAGGGGTAGCGAGAGAAGGTAGGTTACGAGTCCATAGTCCCTGCTGTTTCAGTCTGGTTTGATGGGAGAAAGCTCAGCGAGCACATGGAAAACACCAAAACCATTCCTCTTGCGGGAGCCAAAAGAAAAGCCTCCCACAGAGGTAGGCACTGCGTGTGAGCTGGGGAAGTGGAAAGTAATTATCGCATCTTTGCACGCGAGTAGGATGAGAGTACCCTCTCCAAAAACCATGGCCCCTGCTCTCCTAGTAAAGACATAGCCATAGGGGGGGGCTGCTGCTTCCGCTCCCTCCCCCCTGACACAATCACAGCAGTTCAAGTCATGCAGACAGTTCCAAAGTCTTGCTCTCTCAGATTTTTCCTGCCTCACCCAAGGAGAACTCTTTTCATGACTGAGATGTGTGGTTTAATGGATTCTGGGCTGAGGCTTGAATTTTCAGTAATAAGAAGAGCATTGGTGTTCCCTCATACCTCCTGTTTGTGGTACGGGGCTTGATGGTAAGGAGGTTTCATTAGCTCAGCATGATTAGCTGCTACCCGAGGACATGACTTTGACAGAGATCCCCCAAACTCCCTGCTTTTCTGTTCAGTATCGGGGCAGGCCTCAGTGTTTTACACACCTGAAGGGTGCTCATTTGTACGCTTGTGCACGTGTGAGAGGGTGACACACTCTGAGAGTTCTTACACCTCTTGAGTACATTTCCCCCAGTCGAGGGGTGCATTCAGTACAGCTCTAGACTGCATTTGGAATGACAGAGGCAGCAGGGGAGTTCTGGAACAAGGCCTTCACAATGTGAATGTGCCTTGAATGTTTCTGGAATTCCTTTTTCTTACCAGCAAGGAGGAGTTCATGTTGGCTACTTTTTCCTTTCAGCTTGTTCTGTAGGTCTATACTGATTTCTTCAGTTTGAAAGGACTCAACACCTCAGAGGATCATCTCTACTTTTTATTTTTCCATTTGCATTTAATTTGCCACTGTTTTGAATTCCTTGAGGTGAACACAGTAACTAAAGGCACAATTAGTAACTGTTCCCTTGGGATCCAGAATGGCAGGAGTTGGAAATGTTTCACAAAAAATAGCCAAAATATGACCAATTCCATTATGTTTCTTTATTACTGTCCTTTTATTAAAGTCATGAAGAAGAGTTAGGACCTGAGTGGCTCCTGATAGCACAGTGATATTTGCAAAGATACCACCAAGAATGAAAAAAGGCCTGGACCATCCCCCGCTCCAGGCATCTCTGGCTCCTTCCAGACAATGCCATCTGTATATCCTTACTTAGTTCACCCTTGTTCCTCTTTCTCACTGGCAGTTACATTTTCTCTTCCTCCCAAAACCTCCATTCTACATCTCTGGGGCAAGAGTGGTGTAGGTGACAACTACACCACAATGGCAGCAGACAAATTACAGCCCTGCTGAGAAAAAGGCTGTAATGAAAGTTTCTGTTGGTGGATTCCCAGAGAGCTGTTGGGAGGACGAGGAGCATGGCACGTCTTCATGTGCTGAACAGTGAATGGGTAGGGTGAAGTGACTTGTGAATGATACACCTATGAGAATACATCTTCCTTTCCCTCTACAAATACATCTCTGTGCAGAGAAGCGAGTCTGAAGCGAATAATTTATGTGGGTTTCAGGAACCCACTGAATTAACAAATTAATCAATAAGGAAAGATGGAAGGGAAGATTTGCCCAGTGGTTTTTTTTAAATTATTTTGCTTAGTGGTGTGGTGATGACTTCAGAAAACAAAACAAAACAAACAAAACCAACCAAACACACCAAAACCTCAGCTCTTTTGACCTATGTTTTATGCTTCAAAGAACAAGTGACCACATTCTGAACCTGGAATGAAGAAGTTTCCAGAGATAGCTTAGAAGAAGTTCCGAGTAAGCAAAAAAAAAAAAGAAAGAAAGAACTAAGTAAAGGCTTCTAAGCAAGAAGTTGAGCTTGGGAAACTTTTGCCAGTGCACCAAAAAGCCACAGGTAGAGGCAAGCAGAATGCTGACTGTCTACCTGTTACCCAGTTACTGCTCTGCACTGGAACAAAGAGCCATAGTTACATATACTACTAAAATCAAACAGCCTTCCTCAGTATCAACCCTCCGTCCATAGAGCTAAAAGATGTATGAGCTTTTTGTGGCTGCTCCCATTTCTGGGCTGTTGTAGCAGACAGTGTGGCAGGTGCTATACGATCGGCAGCAGCCGCAGCTTTGTTTTGACACAAACTTTAGAGATGTATTTTCTGATCCTAACACTGTAACAGCAGATGCTGCTATTTAAACTGAAACAGTACATTTTGTCTAGTACCACTACCCTCTGCTAGGTGAGCAGATCTCTAATGGCAAGCAATCCATACAGTGGCTGTCATGCCTGTAGGCTACCACGGGTCTGTGTTAAGATAAATAAGAGTGAGATTAGTAACATTTTTCTAGCCTTTATGTGACTATTTTCCCAGGTGGCAACCCCAAGTTTGCTCAGCAGAGCCACTGTGCATGTCCAGAGCTGCGTTTGTGAGGCAGGAGTTGCTGGGCAGAATTGAGATGAATACAAGATGCATCTTGAGGAAGGGACTTGGAGAACTGCAGGAAGAAATGCTGCTGGACTCAGAGGGAGACTGAGTGGTGGACAAATGAGTAGCAGATGCTGCAGGTGATGAGACAGCTGAAGAAGGAAGACTGGAATAGCATAGGAAAGAGTAAGACAGGATTCTAATGTTACCAGAAGAGTGGCTTGGACAATCCACCCTGGAATAACAAGCAATAACATAGCAGCTTTCTGCAGCAGCAGCAGAGCTATGTGGATGAACAGATCTGGGCTAGCTGGCTTTGGGTGTACTGCAACTGCACAAGTGCTCAGGACTGAGCTAAAGGAGGTGCTACAGGTGAGGAGAAACTGCAGAGCTGCACAAAGGAAGCCTGCCTGCGCTCTGCTTGGCGCCAGGCAGTTGCTATTAATCTTTCACTTCCCTGAGCACTGATGTTCATATAAATTATGAAGGAAAAAAAAAAAAATAGAGTTCCTGAAACTCAGCAGGAAAGGCTTCATATTTATGAACTTAGATAAAAGAGAACTTGATATGAATCTGGAAAAGTGACATCTCTATTTTACACTGCCCATCATGATGATGAGTGCAAGTGTGGGCTGATTGCTTGCTGCTGACCCCTCCTTCTCCCTCGTCCTCTGTAAAGTTCTGTTTCTCAGGGAACTCCTTTTCACTGAAGAGTTCAGGCTGTTCTTTGTCCTTCCAGCCTTGTGATTCCCACTAGCACCAAGCCATAAATCACCTCATTTGCTAATAGGTATTCTAGTTAATAATAGCAAATCCATCCACCATCCAGGATATTTTTGGCCTGCTTTGCAAGACAGGAATGCTGTTTTAATGGCACAGTGGTGGCACATGAGTGGGAATTGCTTGTGTCCGTTTGCATAGCTGTGTGCCACACACAGGCTGTGCACCCCTGAGAACTTGTGATGCCCCACATCGCTCACCAAACCATAATTACAATGGTGGAGAGAGCATAACAATTCCATAGATAGATGAAAATCTCCTGGGTAGAAAGATTTGCTGAGTTTCCATGGCACAGGATTTCTGGGTATGCGTTCGTTGGCTGTTTGGGGATTTGATTATGAAGAATCCAAACCAATTTTCTCAATCAAGCTTTTGATGTTGTTGTTTTAATTATTAATTACATAAGAAAAGGTTTTCAAGTAAAGAGATCAAGCCATCTTACAAACAACATTCAAACCAGCCTCCAAAGCAGATTGTCTACAGAATGAACTATAGAACTAAACAAGAAAATTACTCACATATTTCGTCCGTTCCCAATGGCTTCAGACACTTAGTGTATAATTCCTGTTTTGTTTACCTTGGCATAAATGGAGAGCGACCATCAAAGGCAATGAAACCAATCCAGAGGAAGCCCACAGCCATGAACAGACATAAATGAGGAGAGAACTGAGGGGCCCTTGGAGTTCTTCCAATGGGCCTGCAGGCAACAGATGCACATTTAATTAAACTCTTAGTAGCTGGACTGAACAGTTAATCGGGAAGGCGATTTCAGCCTTGGTAGAAATACAGGCTGCATTGCTAATTAAAAAAATATATCTTGAATGAGCAAACAAGAAGAAGGGCCACGCCGTAGTTGATGGGGGCTCTTGTCTACAAGAGAACAATTGGCTGTGGTAGTGGACATGGCATGGGCCCCAGTGCCATGGCAGCTCTTCTGTGCACTGCTGCATATCTCAGAGTTCATCCCCATCCTGGTTCTATCATGAGTAAGACAAAGATGCATCGAGAAACAATTTTTTTTTCTTTTAACTTGCCTTTTTTAGCCCAAACAGATTTTTATTTTCCAAATGCTCCAAGTATGCGTGATTTCCTCATTTTTGTTGAATTCGGTCAAGGATATTGGAGAATCACAAATGGGAATGTCATACGAAGCCAACACTGACAGTAATTCTTTCCTTCCACACTGGCATTTAATTACAAAAAAAACCCTTGTATAAAATCACCACCATCATCAAAAACCTTCCAAATGGAATAAAAGTTACCCAACCTTTATCCCTCATCCCCTACTCCTTCCCTGACACACACTGTCAAGACCAAAAGCCCCAGTTTCCTTTCAGTAAGGATCTGGCACAAAAGAAAGAAGAGGTAAGGCTGTACAAAAACCTTGAGAGGAAAGGATGTATGAAATTTAAAATACAATGTCACGAAGGCAGCCTTTATAAATGCTAGAGGCTAAAACCAAACCACTTTCTTTTGCTTCACATTTTTCCCAGAAAGCATTTACAGGGTCACACAAGTACAACAACAGTTGGTCTGTTCTAATACACGCATAGTTTTTAGTATACTTAATCAGTTGCCTTTATTTTGCCTCCTCCTTTAACAGACTGAAGGTCTGGAGACAGACTTGCGAGCCTTCCCAAGGAGAAATAAAAAAGAGAACATTGATACAAGAACTTGTGAAGACAAATGACTTTCGGGAGAGTGATTTATGTAAAGGATCTTGTAACCACTCTAACAGCAACATTGTCTGACAGCAGGTTTTTTATGAAGAAAGTTAAACCCAAGAGTGACAGCTAGGTAGCCCTCTCCTTCAGAAGGCTGGGTTAATTAAACAAAAGAAAGCAAAACAAACAGCTGGAAGGAGAAGATGAGGTAGTAGCTAATGATATCAACTGATTAAACCTGCTGTATTTCAGGAGTCACGAAGCATCAGCACGTACTGTGAGATGGCATTTGCTCATTGAAAGTTTCTGCTCCTGGGCCAGATGGCCTTATTGCTGCTGCATGTTGAGCAGTCTATGCTCAGATGCCAGCACTGTTGTTTAGTGGAGGGCTAAGGGTGATGTGGCAAGTGTCCCATTCTCAGATGTGGTGGTATTGCGTGATCCCAGAGGTTCACAGTTACCTCACAGCTTATTGCATTTCATATGGAACCTGTCAGTGGAGGAGCCTGCAGATTCATCTTCGAGGACCAAGCTTCAGATGCATTTGAATTTCAATTCTTTAAGGTTGTACAATTCCCTTTTTTTCTTTCTTCCTGACTGTAGCATCCATCTCCTTCCATGATTAACAATTCCTCATCTTTCCTTTCATTGGAACACTCTTTGGATCGATGTAAAAGCCCTAACTTCATTAGTCACCAAGGAAGAATTAGGATGCCCAAACCTCGTGATAACACTCCACATCCACCTCTTTAATCATGTTCTGTTCCTTTCCTTCTTCTTGTCTTGCTCCTTGTAGGTTTTTCGTCCTATGAATCTCTCATTGGTCAAAACCATCACATAAGGAGAAAGACAGAGGATTTTTATTTTTGTCTGAAGTCACACAATAAATAAGTGCAACCCCCTTGGTCTTCTTGAGAACCTTTTTGAGTCTGCTACAGTCTTTCTGAGCCATTATAAGCAAGACAAAGGCTCAGGAAGGGGAATGAAGTGCAGGCACCTCCTAATTTCATCCTGACACTCAGAGGTCTTGCTACCGGCCGTTACAAAGACACGGATTCTAATTTGTTGGAGACAAAAGCAGTCATGCAGTAGATAGTGACAGGAATCCACAGCACTATGTGTGCTGCAGGCAGCAGAACACTTCCCAACAAACTTACAATCTCTAGCGGAAGAATGAAAGCAAGAACTAGAAAATGTCACAGAAAGAGAGCAAAGGAAATCAATATTACACAAGTCTTAATTACTGTAGAAGTAAGGTGTGGTAAGTCAAACTGAATGACCCTAGAAAGCAAGCCATTCTCATCCTCTGGAGAGAAGAAAGGACAGGATGGCACAGACTTACAAACACATAATCAAACTCCTCCAACTCCAACACCTCAGCAGGAACCTGAGTCTATTTCTAGGTGCTCATGGAGTTTTGTTCAGAGCACTTAGCACATGAAAAGACCAACCCTTTGAGCACTAAGGTAGCCTGCATATTCTGCATCTATATAGAGACTATCACAGGGTGTTAGGGGTTGGAAGGGACCTTGGAGATCTTCAAGTCTAACCCCCTGCTAGAGCAGGATCGTATAATCTAACACAGAACTCTGGGTACTGTATAAAGGAGAAAAAAACCCAACTCTGTAGAGATTCACAACACCATCGCTCCTTCTTTGGTTGCTAGCATCTCCTTAACACCTCCTGGCTCCTAAAAGTTGAGGAGCCAGTCTATTTACGGACATATTTTCAGAGGTTTAAGAGTTCAGCTCTGAGTTATGGAGGAGAAGGTGATAAAGAAGGATCCAAATATTGGTCTTTCTCATTTTAAGGATTATGAAGAGGAACATAAAGCTATGACATTGAACTATTGAGTAAAGAACATTGAGGAATATCCTGCCAACCTCTACTATCTTACCCATTCCAGCTAGCCACTGTTGGGTTTCCAGGAAGATTTCTAGTATCTGTGTACTGTGGAACTGTGCACATGTGCAAAAGTTCAGCTTATCCCTTAGTCTCTTTTCTATTTAATTTTCCTAAGGCAAGTCTGTCACACACTTCCCTCCGGCAGTGCCCAGCCTCAGAGGTCATCCCATTGACACAACCATACCTTCTATTCCAAGCATGTTCTCAGGGTCCCCGTGACCATTCCAGTGGGTTCCTCTTCTGCACCATGATGGCAATTCCATGAGCTGCTAGAGGCTTTGGGGTGCACTACAGAGGGGCTCTTTTACAGCAGTGCTATTAATTTTGCACTAGTTTGTGATAGTTGTATGAACTTTATCAGAGGGGTTCTTGGCATTCCTACTCGGCATGGAAGCAGTTAAGAAATCCCTCCATACACAACCGTAGTGAGGCTTTTCAGAGTCATTATTCCCCTTAGAAAAGTAGAGTATGGGAATTAAGGAGTTCAGAGGATATGCAGTTGGAAACAGTTCCATCAAATGGCTGTAGACTGGAATTCCCTTCTTGCCCTGAGGGACATTATGCTTTGTTTCCAAGCCAGAAGAATATTAATTTCCATTATAGAACCCTTCTTCTTGCTGAGCACTCAAACTGACCATTACCTGCCACTGAGAAACAGCTGCCTCTGGGACAGCGATTTCTGTAAACCAAATGGAGTTTGACAGAAGACTCCCAAATTTAGACACGCAAGCATGAAATAACAACACCACAACCAAAAATCCATTCAGTCAGAGTAGGAGTTCAAGTGACCAGCATTACATCTCACTAGGGACACCAAACCTTACAGTACCGTGCTATGGCACTGGTGCAGTGGTGACTCAGAAGGAAGCCCACCACTTACTGCAGCACCCCGTTCAGCTTTCTATTGGAAATCTTTGATCCAGCTGCACACCTGCACTGACTCACTTAGCTTATAATATCTGAGATGAGTGAAGCATAGCTGTAGGCCACTGAGTGTTGCTAAACAGCCTTTTTCCACTTGGTGAGGGAGGTCAAGCAACCGCAGCGAAAACATGTCGCAGTGTCTGCTTTGGAGTCACCCTAAATCTGACTTTGCTATGAATTTTCTCATCCTAAACACAATGATCTTACTCCAGTTCTTTTTAAAGGAGAGAAACGTAGCCTTGCAGGTAGCAAGAATATGGCACAAGGAATGCCCAGTCTTAGTCCTCAAACATTTCTAACTACCAGTCTAGAATTAGATCAGCCTCAGTTTGTGCATCTTCTCAGTATTTTCACATTTTTTCTTACATAAAGACTTCTCCTGCTGCAGTTTCTACTAGTGAGAGGAAACTAAGCTATCGAACACGGGCAAAAGGGTGATTTTTCCTTTTTTTTTGTAATCCATTCAACTGCAACAATTCAGTCAGAAATGCAGAAAGACTAGTGCAAAGTGCTGAAGAGTTGCATGGAAGCTTACGGACAGTCTAAAAGCCACACAATGCCAGACTTTTGTGGGAACTCACGTAATCCAGCATGTACACTTGCTCAGCAGAATAAGTTTAAGGAAACCAGGCATCTTTTAAGGAACTTTGGCTTCTGAGGACATGCTGCAGTTTTACGTGGGATCTTCAGCTTCCCTGCAATCTATAGTCAAGCAGAACAGCTCCTAGTTCCTATCCAACATGGCTTAGTAATGTGAGCATTTATTTTCAAAAGAGGTTCAGTTCAGAGGCAAAGAAACTGGATTTTCAGGAGCTCCCCATGCAGCAGCAAATTTCAGCTCTGAAATCTGGACAGCAGCATTCCCAACTGCTCTGAATGACTTAAAAAGGCCGAATCTTTCAAAGTCATCAAAAGATTTTAGGTGCTTAGTGTCCATTAACATTCACGGAAAAGGAGCAGTTAGATCCTCCTCGCCAGACCTGAATCCCTAAATGATCTTCCAGTTTATTTTGCAAGAGAAAGGATTTGTTTGGACATCTCTTGCTTAAATCTCCTCCTCACACAGCTCTGCAGCATACTGATTGCCAAGACCCACCTAAGAGATGGCGAGACATCAATGGCAGACTCTCTGTTTCTCTCTCCTGCCTTATAAAGCACTTAGGGGAATAATAGTAGTATTTAAAAAGTTGCTTATTTTTATTCCAAACAGCTGCTTTACCTTAATTTTACAAAAGGTATTAGTAGCACCGCAGAGTGCAAGGTATCTTATCTGTCTTCCTTGCCCAGCTATGCCCCTCAAAAAGGTTGGGGTCTCAAGACACTTAAGTTTAGCATCAAGACATTATTTTTATCTCTTTCACATCTTCTCCAGCAGTCAGTTTCTAACATTTTCCCCTCCACAGTACGACCTCAATCACCTATCTACCCATGGTCACCACTACTGCATGAGAAAGAGCACATGATACGTCCCAGATCGATGAAGAGCATTGCAATGTCTTTCTCATCCATGCATGAGAAGATTTGGAAGATTCGGCCTTAAGTCATTCAGAGGAGGTGGGAATGCTGCTGTCCAGATCATGCTACCAAACGAGGGAGAAAATACTGCACTTAGTCCGTGATGATGGAACTGTACTACCAGAATACCAGTGGCTAGTGTCTAAGAGGATACATCCTTGTTAAGAAGTAACACAGATTAGTTAAAATTCAGATGCCCCTTCCACTCAGCACAATGATAAGGATTTCTTGTAATCTCTCTCTGGCACCATTTGAGAATATTTATGAACGCTAGAACTGGCTAAGAAACCACCCACACATTTTCGGTGTATGAAAAGGTCTCATGAGAACCGGTATCTTTCAATAAAATGTGACGCTCAAGGATCAGCAAACTGGTTTTTGTTCCTAGATTTTCCATTGGAACGTCATTAAAAAAAAAGTTCACCAGCACTTAACATTTTTTAGGTGTTCCTTCTGGTCCAAAGCACCACTTCTTGTCAGAAGAATGCTCAGACTCTAGCAGTTTTTCACCAGTTATTGTTTAATGAACTGTCATTCAGAAAAAAACTTGAACACCTTGACTTCTTTTGCTTCAACCAGAAGTGATATGGGTCAGGGCATCTTTGAAGCAAGCTGTCAGAAAAGGACTCAGCAATTTTGCCTCTGACTGAACCCATTAACAGAGCAAGGCAACTTCCTACTCATTATTCCAAGAATAGCAACAATGCCTTTTGAAAGAAAACTAGCTGAAATTTTGAGTGTGCCAATACTCCTCAACTCTCAAAGCTCTTCCACTGGCACTGTGCAGCAAGATTAGTCTGCAGAAGGAGGGAGCCTGCACAGCAGTGATGTCAGGATTGATGACTTAGGTTTCAATGTGAGGTTTCAATGTGATGAAAACCCCTAGCTAGCATTATATCAAGATGGCCTTCCTACTGGCAAGCTCAGCAGAAGAACTGATGCCTTTGGGAATCTGCAAAGGCTAACAACCTTCTTGAACCTAAAACCAAAGACAAGGCACAATGCTAGAACCACATGGAAGCAGGGAAAATGTTGCTTTCCATTCTGTGTGCATCATATGGATGATGAGGCATCCATTTCGCTGGCTCTCCAGTTTATTTTTTCCTTTGCTTGTAGTAGCTTTTAGTGACAATCAATTAATAAGAGAGATTTATTGTTGCCTGTTAGGGCATGCTGCAATTTTTCAGTCTGATTATTTTATTATATGAAGCCAAATTAACTATCTTGCTTATGCTGCACTTCCTTCCTCCTGATAAGACTGCTGCCTGAATGGAGGCCAGCAAGGTGTGGGGACTCGAGTGGATTGTTAACGTGTTCCTTGGGGAAAGTTAACCTTTTTAATAGACTCAAGTTCTAGACATACCCTTTATCTCTAGTTTTCTTTGTGCATATGTGCTGTCTGCTTTTTGCGGTGTAGTAGGAGAGGTGGAGAATGTTTGGTTCAAGCAAGCCTGGAGACAGGAGGAAATTATCCTAAGGACACCTATGTGTTCTCACAGAGATCCTCTTGGAGCTCAAGCAGGAGAGGGTTCTTTCTCCATAAGAAGACATCAGGGGCTCCATTTCCTTACTCTCAACATACAGGCAGAAGTTCAGCCAGGTGCCTGCCATGCCCATTTGTCCAGTGTCCAAGGCTATCCTGAGATTTAGTGGTGATTTCAACAGAAAGGTGTAGCGTATTTGGTGTGCTGACAAAGAACTGGAGGTTCTCTCCGCATTATTGAGGCTATGTGCTCTCTTCTGGAGAGAAGACTGGTTAAAACACTCTAAAGCTAGCCTCTTACTAACAACTGAGCAGCACAGGTCAACTTCCTTCCTCTGCCTGTGGTTTATTAGTGATGCAAACCATTTCATTCCAGTTCATTTTGTGTTGCCTTCGCTACTGGTAATGAATGGCTTGGTTTGCTCAGCCTGCAAGGACCAGGTTTGTACTGCCCAGGTTCAAGGCATTTTTCTGGTTACGTGAGGTCATTTGCTATTCCAGTAACAGGTTACTTAGCATCTGCACAGCCCTGTCAGAGCAAGGATAATAATTAATCCAGGTAGGCACAGGACAGTGCTTCTGTGACAGACACACTCTGCTGGGACCACAGTTTAGGGTATGCAGAAGAGCAGCAGGATTCAGATGCCATACTTTGGAATGAGGAGTGCCCAGTTCTGCTCGTTGGGGCTGCTATCCACCAAAGGAACTTACAGTCACCTTTAGGAGAGCACCTGGCCTGGTGGGCAGAAGTGTCTTGCACTCTGCTCTCTAGAAAGTTTCTCCCTCAATTAAAGAGGCTTTTTGCTCTGCAAATTATCACAAATCAGGGCAGGGGGAAGCAGTCCTGGAGGGCTAGATTTGACAGCTACAGTCTTTAGCAGTTAAGTTCAGGTTGTTTCTGTGTCTTAACCGGTACACAGGTTCTTCACCCCCGAGTCTGGTTTTTAGGTGTTGATTTCTTCTTTTCAAGTGAAATGAATTCTTTCATCTCCTGTCCAATATGGTGTTAAGTACCTACTTAATCCTTTCCAGTAGTTTGAGCTGCTGATGAATAGAGAGGAGGCTTGCTTGGGCTATTGCTTAGAAACCAGGACCAAGGTCTTAGAAAAGAAGGAGCTCCATAATGCAGACAAGCTTGCTGTGTGACAGTGGGAAAATTGTATTGCCTCGCTTTACTTCAGCATCCCCCTGTATGACTAGATGAGTGTTACTCATTTCCCTCGCAGGGGGTAGCACGAGGTGTCTGCCGGTGGGGTTTGTAAAGATCTTTGAGAATGCTGCCTTTGAAAGACAAATAGTTTTGCTGCAGTGAGCGCTGGATGACTGGACATGTTTGACAGCACTTTGTGGAAGCAAAGAAATGAGTGGGACTGAGCATTATTGTCACGAAGGGGAGATGGTTTCTGAGACAGCTTTTGAAGTTGAATTCTATATGCCATTTTAATTCGAGAATATAATTTAATTTACAAGGTGCCACAACTTTAAAAAGGAAGAGTAGATGTTGAATCAGGCAGCCATACTGCAACATCCCTAGCGCTGCCCCAGAGCTAGGGTAGGGTGGAGCAGTTCGAGGTAGAAACACTGGTGAGAGAGGTCTCAGGATGGCAGTTTTAAATTGCTTACCCATTTTCCTGTTTTTCCAGCGCCTCAAAGCAAGCACAGTGATTCACACATATGGGTGACAACAAAACTTGCTATCCCAACAGGTGGAAGATGGACCTTGAAAAGAGGCAAGAGTTGCGTGGGGAAGCTCAAGGAAAGCAAAACCATGGGAGCGTTCTGCTAGTCTCTGACTAGCAGAATAGAATAAAAGTGTTGGCATTGGAATATGTTTTGATTATGAAATCTGTAGATGGGTATGGCAATGTTAAAATTTGCAAGTGAGAATATTAAGAAAAAATGCAGATGCTGAAATTCAGGTCGTTTTTGGATTCAGAGATCATTTGGGAAGGGGGAGAGGCATAGGTTCCAGTCTGCAGATTCACAACAAAAATTTTCCTCTCCAGTCATTCTGAAATAGGTAGAAGAGGAACACAGCTCACTCAGTCTTCCACATGCTAGATCAACAACTGGAAAAGCGCTTTATGCAGGTCTTACATGACAATCAGAGGTCTCCTTTGGCCTTCTGGCACACTCATGAGAGGATGATGTAAGACAAGAAATGAGATAACTAAATACAGAGATCATTCCTGCTGTTCTTTTCCCTTCAAACAGAATTTAGCCCTGGTGAGAAGTTCAGAATTGACATCACTAAGATCCGAGGTTTCCTGTTTACCTCAGAAAACAAGCACAGCACAGGCTGTGGTAGCTCAGGCATCCACCGACTGCCTCAACAAATCATCATCACCCTCCACCCAAAGGGATGTGCCGCAGAAACATGGGAGTTGTATCTGTGCAGCCGCCACCACATTGCTCTTTCAAAGTCTCTTCAGCCCAAGGACCAAGACATTCTTCAATTATGTGCCTAGCACCCACAAGAGGTTCACTGGTTTCATTGAGGACATGGGGCAGCTAAGAACTACTGCTATTTTTTTGGTTTTGTTTTCTAAAAGTGAAGCACTCACCACCTTCTCCTCCAAGCTGTGTCTGCTCTCGGCATCAACTTAGTGGGACACCCTAAGCCATGTATTAGTGGCACACAGACTCTGTACAGATAAGTGGGACAGTTCACACCTCTCTTGCTGTTTCTTCAGTCTTTTTGTGGCTCGTGCTGGATCATTTGGTGTGGATTAAATGCAATCCACAGATTTTTTCAGAACTGCCTGCCTGCCCACATAACCTCTCTCCAAACCCATGTTTGAGAAGTATTTGGCATGGAATCATCAGGGACTCTTATGATCAGGCTGTTGGTTCTGCTACCCATAGAAAATTACATCCATTTGAAAGTGTTTAGTGACAAATGTAGAAAGATTGAAGACAGAGGGGACAACACAGGCATTGCTAGGGGAGGCTGCTGTGTGGGAAGCCATGTTGTTTACTGATTCTCCCACTTGAAATAGCAATAAATGACATTTTGCATGCAACAGACACAAGAGTAAGATCTCTTCCTAAGTAGGAAGAGCCTTCATTTGAATGCTTATAATTAGCATTTGAGTCAGGACAAGCCTTAAGAGCTGAATTGGCTAGGATTCGCTCCATGGGACTTGAAATCAGATTATATACAAACTCAGTGGAAATACTGTTTTAGTAGGAGTTGGAGGAGATCCCAGATGAATAACAATCAGATTCCATTTCAACCCTTACTCTTGGCCAGCTGCTCCTTTTGTATGTGCTGGGAAAGATTAAAAAGTTTGGAAACAGTATCTATGTGGTGCCTTATTGCAGTTCTGGGGCATTCTCTGTCTCTCTTACTGTACTAGAAGTGATAACAATTTAATAAGACCAGGGTTTGGGGTTTAAGAGTGGGATATTAAAGGATTGCATATAGCCAGCCAGGGTACATTCTGTTCCAGTCAAGCCCATTCTGCCTTGAGAAAAATTCAAGGACAAAGACATAGAATCAATGCCTACACAAGCAAGTAGGTGGTCAAAGTCATTACAAGCTTTGTTTACCCTTTTCTGGCTAGTGGACTGATAGCACTTATTGTATCTTGCCTCTGAAAAGTGTAGGAACTGAATAGGGGCCTCCAAACTCCTCCTTTACTTTCTCTACCTCCCTCAGACTCTATACAAAGGTCTGCCTGGAAATCTTTTGGTCTTCTGGAATCCTTTCAGTCTTTTTGCTTTTGGGGAATCTCCTAGTACTTTTACGTTCTGCTTATGTTTTCATCATGGAATATCTTCTAATATGGTTAACCTTTGCTAGAATCTCTGATCATGTCTCAGAACTGTTGATAAATGAATTGCATGGAAACATTACCATGGCACCTGTGAAGGTCTCCAATAGAACTGGACAAACAGATTCTGGAGTAAGCACAAAGCTGACTGAATATATTATTCATTGGTTTTCACTTAATTCATGCAGCTACAGAGTGAATAAAAACAAATTATAAAATGAATCAATTAGTGTCAGTTCCTAGCTACTGTATAAGAACAGAATCTTTCTTCTGCTACCAACAGCTGACATTCCCATTGGATTTGTTGCTTAGACAGAAGCTCTATGCCTCCAACCAAGATTCATCTGTGCGTAGACTATACAAGTGCCAGTGATGCCAATACCTTTACAGTAGGGTTGTATTTTGCCTTAAGTATCCTTTTAGATGATTCTTCTCCAGCATCTCATTGGTACTTTAATTTCACCAGAACACAAATTCACCCTGGGTTTGACAATTATATTTTTTTTAAATTAGCCTTATGTCTTGAAAATGCATAACCCAGCTAGGCAGTTTTAGCTATGTAAGCAGTAGTAGGTGACTACTCCAGACAGCAGCTTAAAAATAGTGCCCAAAACTTGCAACTGAATCATGGCATACAGTTACAACCCATGGCTGAAGCAGCAAAAAATCCTCTATTTTTTTTTTTCTCTGTTGTTTCCTTTTATACAGTTCAGCACTGTTTTACAAAGGGGCTTGAGGTGTCCTGTGACAGCAATCAATCTCAAATCTCAATAAAGGCTAGAAAAGCCTGGTCCATTCCAAGTGCAGCCTAACCATGAGACTCTAATCTGTAGTGCAACCTGGTTTTCAAGATGGGAAATTCTGTTTCTGTCCATCTAAGAATGGGTCATTGTTTGGATGTGAATGTGGGAATAGAATCCAAGTCTTGCTATCATAAGACCTGAAGAGAAAGGCAATGTCTTCCATTTAAGTTATTTGAAGAGCATTACTTTGGCAAGAAAAGAAAAACTATTGCTATTCTAAGACCTTGCAAGTTCCAAAATAACATCGCAGCATACTCTTCTAGTGAGCTTTGTTATGCTGGGTCAAAACTCTGGCAGTATGATCTTCACTGTCTTAGTACTGCATAGTGCAGAGACAAGTCATGCAGAGGAAGAAATTCTTTAAGGCACTGATTGTTCCTAGAGATACAGGAATTAAAGTACCTAGCAACCGAGGACATAGAAACAGTCTGAAACATCTCGTGTATTCCAGTTATCCTGTTAACTTTGGAAAAAAGCGATGGTGGTCTTCAGCATGCTTGAAAGTGGGGAAGAATTCAGTTGTTTTGCACAGACACGCAAAATCCAAGCAAATGCCCTCAAATTCACAGTAGCATCAGTCACCCTGAGCTCTGGAATTTGGAAGATGTGCTTCAAATTATGCAGTAAAGTAGAAGCAGAATAAATAAAAGACAGCCAAGTGTGACATTGCCCTTTACAGACAGTGTCATGGAGTAGCAAAGCAGTCGATACCACAGTTAAACAGAGAATAAGTTTTGTGAGGGGAAGAGAAAAAGCTTTAGAGTCTGTCCTTTCTTTAAAGAGGCAAACGTAAATCTTTTTAGGTACTTGCTGCCTTAGCCCTCATACTGCACCGTGATGCAGAGTTTAGACTGAGCTGGGGGATCTCTCCGATGGAGATGTCATCTGAGAAACATGGAACTGTCGATAGCACTAGTCTCATCTAGTCTGGATATGATGATGGCCATTGTACTGAAATAATCCTGACCAGGGAGGATGCACTGCTAAGAAGTCCTGAGAAGATGCCTTTCTAGTTAAAATAGAAGGCAAGTCTATAAAAGGTAGATTTGCCTCTCAGTGTTATATACTTGTTAGGTTTACAAGCAAGGCAGAAAAACTTTTATCTCAAAAATAGAGAGGATGCCCCTTTCTCACCCCATTTAGGTGTTTTTATCAATTTGCTGCAAGAAGGGGTGTTATTGCCCTTCACCATGAATCACTTCTGATTTTTTTTTATTGGGTGACTGCTGACTGTCTAGCAAGAATTTCACTTCACAGATGGTCCCCGGATCTCTGTCCAAAGTGACGCTGGAGGCCTCAGCCTGTAGAGACTAAACAGTGGTCTGCAGCTGAAACTCAAGTTCTGCCCTTCTCAAGGGCACACAGACAGGACCCCAGGAGAGCCTGGGCTCTTCATACATTTAAAGATCATTTTTTCTGTGGGAGTGTGCTGGTCTCTGATGACTGTGTCTTGAGTTAGGTTCTAATCCCTTAGAAGAGGAAGTAGCAGCTATGGGAAGTCAGGAATTCTGGCAATCCAGAATCAAGACACAAGGCATGAAGGATCATATCTCCCTCTAGGGTAGGGCTGGGGTGGAGCAGCAGCGCCACACATAAAGGGCATAGAACTAGATGAACCTGGAGACAGAGTACCCCCTGCTAGCATGGGAGGGAGGGTGTTTAGTCTCCATGGCACATTGAGCGAGCTCTACTTCATCATCATGAAAGAAATCCAGTGACTAATGACTCTGTCACAATTGGCTTTCTGTGGAGTGACCCTGGGAGCAACTCTTAGTGTAGTTATTCCTTGGATGCAGGGGGATGTGTTTCAGCTACAAGCAAGGTTGACCCTTCTAGCCTAGGGGTGTGATAATTGCTCTTGGCCATTCATACGTCCATTCATACCACAGGAAGGAAAATGGATGTTCATTCTAATCCAGAGTTCTGCCTCTGTTTCTCACTGTTTGACACTGGCGTGATTAAAATCTTCTTTTTTACTAGGTCATTTTTCCTGCGAGAGGCTTCATCGTCTCTTCCCAACACCTTTTCTATAGCTCTGGGATCTCTTCATGCAGTCACACTTTTTATATAGCACAGCAGCTGCCAAAAGTGGAATTGCCCCCCATCACACAGCTTCCAAGCCTACACTAGAGTCTAGGCAGAATTCCTTCATCACAAGAATCAAGATTCCCACAGCTTCTAGTGCTGAAGTAACCACAGATGCAGCTGCTGCCACTGCTGTCACCTCTTCCCAAGATGGGAAGCATTGTTACATCCCAGCATCTAGGCTCTGGAACCATCACTGATGTAGCTTCAGATCTGAAGTGTGAAAGCACAAATAGCACTGCCAGCTTACACAGAGCCACATGGTGTGAGCTTATGCCACAGCCCTGCTGGCACCAGGGTAATGAAGCAGACTTGTTAAATCTCAGTTGTTAGAGGAGATTGCCCAGCTGTAAGTGCCATGGGGTCCAGAAGGTCTGCATCAGCCATCTTCTTTCAGGAGCAGAACTGTCATCAGTCCCACAGCTCCTCACACTGATTCCTACTAATTGTTTTTGTAACTTCCCTGTAACATCTCTGCAGAAATCAAGCTCCTGTACCACAGAAAAATCTTTATGTTTCCAGAACCACGCCTTATATATACATTTTTTTCTCTAAATAAAGGAAGAGAAACAAAAGGCTCCAGCACATGGTGGGAAGCTCAAAGCTTTCTTAAGAAGAGAACAGTAATGGATTTGTAAGTCAGCTGCTTTATCAAGTTAAGACTCCCTGCAAGGCACAAGCTAGATGCAGTAAGGCACTCCAGAGAGATCCAGAAGTACAGACAGACACAAGTAGCTCATTTAATGGAAGATGAGCTGTACGTTTGGCTGCAGGTGCAGGCTGTGTAGGTTCCCAGAGTCATCACTGATTGAAGCACTGTTCTTTTAGCCAGGTGTAAGATGACATTTGTGGCTCAGTTCTAAGATAGGGCATGGATGAACAATCAGTGCATGTTAAACATCAGGCTAAGGAGTGATGCCTTCTTTGTTTTTGTGGTGATTTTTTCCCAGTGCTGTTGCACCAGACAAGGGGTATAGGGACTAAGACTAACCTAAACTGTTGTTGGCTTGATAAATTAACTTGACAGTACATTGTATGTCCTGCTGGTTTTAAATCACAGGAATTATTGAGCAGTTAAGATGGGGAAAGGGAACAACTTTCATGGCTTTTCAAATCTTAGGATACCTCATTAATTCTATCTGCTGTTCTGCTACCTCAGCAAGGTCAGGAGTTTATGAAGCCTCAAGAAACTGTGACAGAAACCCAAAACCAATATTGCTGATGGTCAAGTGCTGAGCATACAAGTTACATCCTCTCCCCACTTGCTCCCAAATGTTACTTTCCTTTCAGGGCAGTTACAGATGCAAATTCAGCTGCTCTTGGTGTCAGCCAGCTGCTGTGTCCACAAGCAGTCTTGAACACTGTCTTCTTTCCATATGTCAGGGCCCTGGTGGAAGCATATGGATGTGTGTCAAGGGTTAGGGCTGGGCCAGCCACTAGACAAATGACAGATGCTCTTCTATTAACCCCTCTCCCTTCCATAAGAGGGAAGAACATGGGAATAAGGGAGCAAGACATACAAATTGGAAAAGAAAATGAAAACAGACTTAATAAATGATGATGATAATGAAATATATACACACAGAAATATATATGTACACATATGTACAAACCCAATATCAAACCCAACCCCCCTGATGCAATTGCATCACTGTCCCTACTGCTGTAACAGGGCAGGCACTGGGGGAGTCCCAGACTGGAGCAGCAGATGGAAACAGGGTTCAGGAGCTGAATTCTGGAACTGGATTCAGGAGGAATGCACAGATTGGGTTTGAAGGCAGAGTGGACAGAGACCGCCTCCTGATCCTTCAGCTTTATACTGAACATGACATATAGGGGCTGGAATTCCTCACTGGTCCGTTTGGAGTCACCTGTCCTGGCTGCTCCTCCCCGCAGGCATGACCTCTTCCTTTCTGCAGCCCAGTGTGGCACACGAGATTTAGCCGTGACCTTGGTCTCTGTAGGAGAAAGCGTAAGCAAGAGCCTTTCTGCACACCAGTCCTTGGAAGAAACTATAAACATCAAGCACTGTCACTTCTAGAAGCAGGCACTGTCTGCAATAATGTGTTGCTAACTTCAGAAAGTGCAGCTACTTAGAAGAGATTCAAATGAAAAGTAAAATCATTGAGCAAAATTAGTTTTGTTCTATCTCAAACCAGGACAGTGCGTGTTGAAGGAAAATGTGAAATTACATTTGCCCTGAAACAATGGTGACTATTCCTGTCTGTCACCTGCGGCCACAGTCAGCCCTGCTCTTCCCATTCCCACAGCAGAGCAGCCCAGCTCTGAAGCATCGGTCTTGTGTATGCACCAAGCAGCCCGTGTCCAGTTCTGCATTCCTAATTCCCCTTCTTTTCCTCCTCAGTTAGGAAACCACTCCCCTCTCCATTGTAGGTGTCATTAATGCAACAGCCTCAGTTACCTGCTGTTCTGATAGTAACTGAGTTTCCATAGCCAAGGCCCCAAACCCAGGGTCTGAAGCAGCCTTCTGGAAGCCAAGCCAAGCCATGATCTTTCTCACTGCATTCACATGCACTCTTCTTGTACCGTTCTGTGTCAAGCCTCAACAAACAGCAGAGTCTGAGCAGCTCGGTACTAGACAGCAGGACTTAACCACCCCGCAGAACTCACCTTTGGTGAGTATGCAGAATAAAACTACTACTTAAATTTAGTGCATCAGCTCAATGTGGTACTAAAACACTTTTAAGCTTGTCTTTAATAGCTGATGCAATTCACTCTTGTGCTACCCTGGTATCCAGCACTGAACACAGAGCTGCCTGCAAGGGCACTCAACTGCAGTGAGTGACACAAGCAGCAAATCCAACCCTGCATTGCCATGCAGGGGCAAGTCTACAGAAGGCAGTGTTGCTCAGGTGCATAAAGAGCTCAGTGCTGAGCCTTTTCTCTCTCTGTGTGGCAAATTTGCATGTTTATGGGATTGTGAATTATTGAACAGTGCTCCTTCACGTAGCTTTGCGTCGTTCTCCAGAGCTGAGGGACAGTTTGATTTTAGCCTCTGGAAAATTCCAGGGCTTTCTTCCTGTACATAAGCTACATGAGTGAGAAGCCAGTAAGAAGTCTAAGCCTAATTAAAAACAGATCTAATGCTCAGTCATAACAAGAATCCTTTTACTGAGTCCAATTCAGAGACTTACTCAAAAAGTAAAAATAATTTATTCTTACTGAGAAAGAGACCTAAATTCCATTTATATCTCACAGTCCCAGCAATTACAAAAAGGGTCGCCAGTTCCACTAACACAAGCCTTAGCTATTTTTTTTATAGTGTTCATACATATTAGCCCAAAATAGAGGCGAATCAAGAAGGTGTTTGCTCTGATAGCAGAGCATTCAGGCAGAGTGCTAGTTCTGGATCTCTTTAGGAGGACCACGTACTCATTGGTATTAGGCTGACAAACTGTAATTATTCTATGAAGAACTGGAGGGGATTTGGAGAATGCTCATCAGGGTAATTAAAAGTGAGGTTTTGCCAGCTATTTCCATTTTACGTAGTTATAATTCTATTATTTGAACAAAGAAGAAAGGACCTTTGTATAGTGCTAAACAGAAGAGGTATGAAAAGATGTTTCAAAACTGCAGAAGGTCGCTATCAGCATGCATTTGCAGACCTGTAATTATTCCATTACATATATAACCTTTAGAATAAATTATGCTATTGAAAATAGTTGGAAGTGAGGGATGTTGGCTTGGAAAAGGAGACATGTTGGCTTGGAAATGTAGTTTTGCATTAATCTACGATATTCCCATTAAGTAATTAATCGATGCGACTTCTGTTTATAGTAATTATTTAATGGAAATGGTTTGAGGAACCTTACAGAAGCTTCCCCTCACACATGCTTCAGATTTATGTAGCAAATTCCTCGCTCTTCTACCTGAAATCTAGTTTTGGCTGCAACTTATTAAACCTCTACTCACTCTCATTGAGTGTTGCAGGTGTCACTAGAGGATCCCCTCCACATGTTGAGCTTTGCAAGTACACTTAGAATATCAAATTGTTCTTCTGTACAGTAGCTATTTTTCCTGAGGACCACTACTTACCCTGCTGCAAGTCAGAGCAAATGATGTCGTGCCTTGTCTATCACAGTGAGTCATCAACTGTTTCCAGCACTGACAGAGGATCTAAGCAAGGCTGGTGGTGCACGCTGGGCTATTGCATAGTCCAACATACAGCACTCCCTTCGGTCGTGGCCACTTTGCCTTCTTCCTCTTAGTACTGCCAGAGCACCAATCCGATTAGCAGACAGCCATGCTCTGTGTGCCTGATGTTCCTCTGGAAGAAAGAAAGATGGTTTAAATGGAGCGAATGGACACCCCATTGGCAAAGACATCTCAGGAGAGGCAGGCCCCCCCAACACATCTAGCAGCTGATGGCATACTCCTCCACCCAGGAAGTTTCTTCCTGACAATTACTTAACAAGTACAATCATTTCCCTCATCCCTGTTTGCCCTGTGCCTTAAGAGAGAAATCAGTAGCAAGAGGAGAACCTTCTGAGTGAATCAATTCCACAGGGCAAATATGAGAGCATGAGAAGCATCCCCCATAAACCCAAAGAGTATTTCCTCAACTAGTAATTCTGTAAGACACCAACACAGCTACATCAGAGATACAAGTACCCCTCTACAGAGAGCTTCCAGAAATGCTGGCATCTTCCAGGCCATCCTTTTGTCCCACATCTGAATGTTTTGTTCCATCCAAGTTGAGCACTATTTCCAAATCTCTTCAAGCTGCTGCCGTGCTTTAAGGCACTGCGTATGTATGCAATACTTTCTGTTTACTGCCTTAAGGATCAGACTTTCTTCACACAGTACATATTTGATCTTAAGTTTCCTCCCATGGACAATTTCTGTCACCTAGACTGACTCTGGTTGTAATGCAGTTAAGTCCACAGATAATTAAGAGTGGGTCTATCATCCTTAGGTCACCTTGTTTCATATCACTGTAGCTGATGTACCCTTCATGCTCAGACCATCTTCAGTACATATCCACACACGAGTGTGAACTGGTCGTGTTCTTTGCACCAAAGTTGGTACAAAACACCCTGGATTCTTTCCAAAATCCGTGCACTCATCGACCAGTTATGACCATACTTTTCCCCAAGAATTTCTTCAAGTTAAGAGTGAGGATGTACAGAGAAATGCCTGCTGCATATATGGGCTAAAGGAAACTGAGAAATCAACTGTTCAGGAAGATGGAGCATTAATACTTCCATCCCTAGAAACAGATGGCAGTAAATGAATGGCATATTTGACATATCTGTTACAGTCACCCAACTAGTTAACCAAAAAAATAGTAGATCACAGCAGCATTGGCTCAAATCTTCTTCCTCCAACACAGGAAATTCCATTTCCTCAGCACGGTGCCTTGTGCTTATCCTTTCAAGCTGTGCTGTTCTGAAGAACCCACAATAGCTCAAAGACATTCATTTGTGTCAGTGTCACATTGAATTGTCACCTTCCAAACAGTAGTGTATGCGTATGGTATTTTATACTACTGAGGTGAATTTGCTTTCAGATATTTTACAGTGTCTCTAAAATCAATATATTCTGGTGAGAAACTGGAAATGCTGTCAATGAGAATCTTGTCTTCATCCCATCCCCTAGCATTAGAAAAACAAATGTATAGTAATGCTATACGAAGGATGTATGACTTAAAATGAATTTGTACCAAGAAACAACGTGATGATTAAGCAAATGCTAAGTAGGTTTTAGAGGATGAGCTCTGATCTTTTGATCATCAAATTTCTAGAGGAACATCATGGAAAAAGACAGCCTCTCTAACACTCATGAGGTGTTCAAGGCAGGCCAAGGTCCAGACTACAAATCATATTTGATTTTTGGCAGGCAAGCAGAAAGAATAGATGCTTCTGGTAAATTCTCCCTTCTTACACCCCTACCAGCATGACTTGGGAAAGTAGAGGAAGGAAGAATGAAGAACAGCTTTGAGGATGATAAAGAAAGGTCTGTGGAATGATAAGCACTCAAGTGGACTGAAAGAAGAGCTACCACACATCTTGGCAAGGCTGGGCATGCGTGTGCATATGTTCATCCATCATGCTGACACCGCCACAGGTCTTACAGAATCATAGAATCATTAAGTTTGGAAAAGACCTCCAAGATCATCAAGTCCAACCTTCTACCCAACACCTCCATGACCACTAGACCATGTCCTGAAGTGCTTCATCTACATGTGTTTTGAACACATCCAGAGATGGTGACTCCACCACTTCCCTGGGCAGCCTGTTCCAATGCTTAACTACTCTTTCAGTAAAGAAATTCTTCCTAATATCTGATCTGAGCTTCCTCTGGCACAACTTGTGGCCATTTCCACTTGTTCTGTCATTAGTTACTAGGGAGAAGAGGCCAACACTGGCATCACTACAACCTCCTTTCAGGTAGCTGTAGAGAGCAATAAGGTCTTCTTTAAGCCTTATTCAGGCTAAATAATCCCAGGTCCCTCAGCCTCTCCTCATAAAACATGTTCTTCAATCCCCTCACCAGCTTTGTTGCCCTCCTCTGTACTACTCCAGCACCTCCATGTCTCTCTTATACTGTGGTGTGCAAAACTAGACACAGTACTCCAGGTGCATTCTTACCAGTGCCCAGTACAGGGGCACAATCACTTCCTTCCTCCTGCTGGCCGTGCCATTTCTGATACTGGCCAGGATGCCGTTTGCCTTCTTGGCCACCTGGGCACACTGCTGGCTCATGTTCAGC
>JANHFX010026784.1:95514-159115 GCA_027560015.1 Chloroceryle amazona | reverse complement strand
GTGCCATTTCTGATACTGGCCAGGATGCCGTTTGCCTTCTTGGCCACCTGGGCACACTGCTGGCTCATGTTCAGCCAGGTGTCCACCAGCACCCCCTGGTCCTTTTCTGCCCAGCATCATTCCGGCCACTCCTCCCCAAGCCTGGAGCAGGACCTGACACTTGTTCTTGTTAAACCTCATCCCACTGACCTCAGCCCATCGATTCAACCTGTCCAGATCCCTCTGCAGAGCCTCCTACCCTCAAGCAGATTGACACACCTGCTTAATTTTGTATCATCTGCAAACTTACTGAGGGTGCCTCGATCCCCTCACCCAGATGGCTGATAAAGATGTTAAACAGAACTGGCCCCAGCACTGAGCTCTGGGGGACACCACTTGTGACCAGTTGCCAACTGGGTTTAACTTCATTCACCACCACTCTCTGGGCTCAGCCATCCAGCCAGTTTCTAACCCAGTGAAGAGTCCACCCACCCAAGCTGTGACTTCCAGCTTCTCCAACAGAATGCTGTGGGGGACGGTGTCAAATGCTTTACTAAAGTTCAGGGAGGGGATTTGCCTGCCTCCCTGAGGAGGGACCTGTTTCCATTCACCCCCATCTCTTAGGTCCCTTCCTTCTGCCTGGCAGCAAGAGGGATGGGGATCCTTTGTTTGTTGCCTTTTCCTCAGGGAGCAACTCCACCGGTTGATCTCTCTCTCACACTGCCTGATACTCCATAACCTTTCCAGTTGCTCTCCCACCACCTCCACCTGGCTGAGCAGATCATTCACCTGCTCACAACGCACTTCAGCAGTTTGGTTTTGTAGGCAGTAGTTACATGCAGGCATCTAGACATCATCTAGACACATTTATTTACTTTTTTTCATACAATCAATTAGCTGTCTAAGCCTGCGAAGGGTTACAGTCTCTGGTCTGAAATAAGTCGAGAAAATCCTAGATCTGGGTGTTGTATCTCTGCATAGATACATTATGAGCATCTAGCCTTGCGGCCAACAGACTGGAGAGACAATGACAGGTTTGTAGAACAGATAGAAAGTGGTTCTGCATAGGCTCTAGTGGCATATTTAAGCCCTTTCCAAATATGGCACTGATCTTCCAGAGAGTTAAAGGACTAAGGGCAGTTCAGTGCCACTCGAGAGGATGTTTCTGATGAGGGTCTTGAGGCAGTCATGACTTGGAGAGCAAAGTAAATCTATAGCCATAAACCCAACAGAGGTGGATTACGGGAAGAGGCAGAGAATAAGAAGTTAGGGAAGAAGAAATAAAACCAAAGTAGCCTAAAGGTGTTGGTAAGAGCTTGCTGGGTCAACACACACAAATTCCAAATCATCTTCCTATCATCTTTGCTCAGTTCTTTCCCCTGATTCATTTGTTATAGTTTCACTCTCAACAATCTACCATGCGAATCTGACCCCAGGCTGCTTCACTCCCGTTCTTTTTTGAGGACTAATACTGGGACACTTTTTTACTGAATACAGAAGTCTTTGACAATTTAGAAGAGATTACCAAATCAGTCCATTCCTAAGGTGCATCCTTGGGACATCTGGGTTGGGATTGTTGTGGCTACTGGGAATGTAAAATAAAATGCAGTTTCAGTCTTGTTTCACTCCTACACTTCAGGATCTTGGCTACTATGCCCCTTGCCCTTTAACACAGGGTTTCTCAGTCAGATTTGTGAGTCTGGGTTGTGTAGCAGTTCTCCAGAGATAGCCAACCTCAGATGTTCAGAGAAGAGCAAGGAGTGTCACAGTAGATAGCCATGGGACACCCATAAAAGCTGCCTTCTAATGCTGAAAAAATTGAGTCAACAGTATTCCATAACAATAAAGAGGCCATCAGACTTACAAGGAGTTAAAGAAACTTAAATTCCAGAAATTACTGGAATTTCATCATGTATGGTTTCCGTACAACATAAACTCTGCCCATACACAACAGCCTCCAAAACACCAGTCTAATGACCTACAACTGAGATAATTATCAGATAGAAAGTTTTAGTGAGGGTATTTTGGAGTGAAGAGTAAAGAACCAAGGGAGAAACAGCTAGATGGTTGAAGTTACTCTTTGGGAAATGCTGACTCATTCAGATCCCACGTCAACTCTCAGTTCCAGGTGGACTGGAGTCGGAGATAGACCTATCATGGAAGGAAGATAAAAGAAGTAAGGCCTGCAGCTAACCTGAACTAGGTTGTGTCACAGCTCCGTTGGCAGGTAGAGGTAGCTTTGAGCTATACATTTTGTGGGAGTCAGAGGACTATGCTATTGGCCTTTCAGAAACTTAGCATTACTAAATAATTCTTATTTGTGGTTCTCCAGTCCTCATCTTAGGAAAGATAATAGCCTATAAAACTTCATCTGAGCTTAATTCAGTTCTCCTTTCACTCTTTCTACCTTTAATCTTCCCCTTCTAGGCCATAATTTTCTGTGACTCCGTCTGTTCTCTTGGCAGATATATGAAAAAAATGTATGATAGAGACAAATAGCCAAAAACTTCAGGAAAGCTGAGATATCCAGCACTACAGACAATGGGGTTTGGTAAAAGCCTCTAGCATTGCTTTTGAGGTGGAATTTTAAAGAGAAGCCAGAAAGGCTGTGTGAGCTAGATCAGTTATTTACTGGTAGAACATTGCTCGAGGGATCACCATTGTGCCTTTCAGCATTGTCAGATTTCTAAGAACTGATGTACGTTTGGGCCAAGGGCAAGGCTATTGAATATGCGAGCCAGCAGGGACCAAGGACCAGGTTAAGCAAGTCTTGGCAGTTGGAGAAGTCAGTGATCTTCGTTGCTCTTGCAGAAGGAGCCGTGCCAGCTGTCTTACATAACTGACCAGGGCAGCAGTCACAGTGGGATGCAAGGGTGATGCAGTATGTTAGCCAGAAACGCGCTCTGTGTACTCCTAGTGAGAACAACTTTCATTCTGTCTTGTTCTGGCATTTCTTGTAGTCTAAAATCATTCATGCAGAAAATCACAGAGCTGCTGTTTATCTGTGGGAACAGGACACATTGGGTATTTGTTTAATTAAAGCTGAGCGGAGAGCAGGGAGCACCACCATTTTCCGTATGCTGGCTGGGGTGGGGCTTTGCTTTTGCAGGGGGCAGAAGAAGAAAAAGGGGTTAGACCCGTTTAATGTAATGCATCCCTATTTCAGGACAGTGCTAAACTAGTGGGCACTGATACTTAGGATGGGCAACAATGGTGAATGAACATAAAGCCCCGGGCACTTGTCCAGAGGGAAGATGCAGCATTAAGGCAATTTGAGGAAAGCCTGTACTCCTCTGGCCCTATCTAAGTAGCTACAGACACCAGAGACTTTCAATTTTTGGAGCTCAACTCTTGTACCCTCTACAACACCAGTTTTTAAGAGAGAAGAGGTTTGGCTCTTTGGGACCCATAGCTGTAAAGACCAAGGCAGCATGTCTCAGGGGGCCCTTTTGCAGCACAGTCCAAATTTCTAAGAAGCCAGAAAGGTAGAACTGACTCCTAAGCTGACCAGACAGCTTGTGCTAGCCAGGAGGTTTGGCACAGGCCTCTCTAAAGTTCATCACAGAGCAGGAATTGCTGTGGCAGGACAGTTAATTCACAGATATCTCTGCTGAGGCTGCAGGCAGCCGGCTGGAGGATACCTTGTGTCAGGAGCAATGTTAGAGACAACTGAATAAAATTCAGTTGGTTGTTTTCTCTCAGAGGAGAGGGCTGTAATGTTTCAGTTGACAGAATGGGTTACTGCTGGGCCCAGCACAGCTTTCTCTGCATTTAAGATAGGTCTGGAATGTCAAATCCTTGCCTCCAGAGCATGCGTCCCAGATAGATGGAACAAGCCACTGACAGGTTCAGGCTGTCCTCAGTCCTTCTTTTTGCATCTATGCTTGTCCTTGTTTGTGTCCTTGTCCTTGTTGTGTGTCCTGCTCCTCCACACACAACTCACATACTGCTGCCAACATTTACCTCAAATAGGCCCTTCAGCATGCCTCCTCCTCCTCTTCCCTGTTAGTTAGCCTCTTCCTCTTTTGTACCACCCAACTCCTCTTCACTCACCCAGAACACCTTTTCTTCTTGATGGATTTTCCCTTCCAGGCATTCATCAGAGTGCAGCCCAAGAGATTTTTTAATTTTTCTTTTAATTATTGTTTTTAAAGCAATAAATTGAAAACAGAACAGTCCAATAGTATCCTGACAGGCAGGAGAAACCATCTCTCTTCACTGTCACTTGCCTGATCTGCCCACAACACTGTTTGTCTCTGCAGTGGTTTGCAACTCTGAGGAAGGCAAGGCAGAGGACATAGAGGAAGAGACATAAGAGCAGCAAATAGCAAGCCTGGGACCTACCCTATCAATTAAAAAATTGATAGACCATTGCCACTTATCTAAAATATTTAATAATAAAATCACAGCTCTTCACCTTGAGCTAATGAGTCTGAATCAACAGTCACTGTATTGAAGACATGTTGCCTTCCTCTGTGTTTTTCAAAAGGAAAGCAAGCCTTATGCCTTCTGTTTAGCTCTTCAAAGACTGCACATTCAGGTTTTTTGTAGCCTTTCTGACTTACAAAGTAAGGTTTGTTTAGAAACAAAATAAAAAGAAAGCACAGAAAGGGAAAACCAAAGCCACCATCAAAAAACCACCACTGACTTCAGACAGATACTAAATATCTGGCAACACCATGGAGGATTGAAATCCAGGTTTCCACCAGCCTTACAGACTTGGCAGGCCCTCTTGAATCACAGCAACAAAAATAACACCTTACCTGGAAACTTCAGTTAAGAAGTCAGCTATTTTCATAGGGTGCTTACTTCAGGCTTAAAACTGATAGTAAAGCCTTAGGACACTTGCCTTTTTCACCCCAATGAGAGCTGCTTTGTCTTATCTGGGCTCTGCATGCTATGCTGCAAAGGCGAGGATGTGGATTTGCAAAGCAAATGGACCAAGGCGGAGCCCAGACCCTATGGTGTGTTCCTGTGTAACACAAAAGAGAAAAAAAAGCAAACTGAAAGGAAAATGTGAGTAGACCCAGAGCTCCAACTGCTCTTGGGCATTTGGGGAACTCAGATGTAATAAAAATAATAAGATATCCTTCCCTGCCCCCTATTCAGGGGAAGAGCTCTCAGCACAATCTTTGAATACCTGTTTACACTTGATATTAGTTACTCACCTCTATGAGGCAGCATTTTCTCCTCACCACTTCCCTGGTGGCTTCTCCATGGGAGTGATAGCCTGATGAGGGGGACTCAAGCATCCCAAACGGCCTGGTGGAAAGTTTATGCCTGTAGGTATGATCAACATCTGGTAGTGGTATGTAAAGTGCACAACTACTCCAGAGATCTTGGGATCCCAGAGGTTCAAGAGGACTCTGGTTTGGGCGGAAAATACCCAATGTTAGTGTTAAATACCCATGAGAAATCACAAGATCCAGAGTCAACAGCTGACTGTGCAGCTGCAGGGCTCAGTGCATACTGATTCTCTGAAGAGTATCTGAGAGATGGGGTTTTTTTCTTGAAACTCCCACAGGAGACTGAGCTTAAAGTCCTGTAACTTCACATCACCCTTCCTTTCCCTGCTTCCTCTTTACTTTCTTTCTGTGTTTCTATCCTGACAACTAGCTAGCAAGGCTTTTCATTTATATACAGGCTTCTGTTTCTCCTTTCTTTTTTGTCTGTCCTTGTTCCTTCCTCTTTTACCTTATGTTTTCCCTCCCTGCTATTTGCTTTCTACATGTGGAATTCAAGTGGCGCGTCTTCTTTTCGAATAAAAGCAGAGAAGAGTGTAGCTTGTTTAGGGAAGTGTTGAGAAATGGCTGAAACTTGGGGTGTCCATTTTTTCAAAGATTCCATCTGGAAGCTGGTGGAGGGTCTAGAGCATCTCAGAGGAGGGTCCTCTTGAGGAGAGGCTGAGGGAACTGATTTAGGCTGGAGAAAAGGAGGCTCGGGGCTTTTGCTGAGACCTTATTGCTCTCTACAGCTACCTGAAGGGATGTTATAGCAGGGTAGTGGTTGGGCTCTTACCCCAAGTAATCAGTGACAGGACAAGAGGGAATGTCCTCAAGCTGCCCTAGGGGAGGTTTAGATTGGACATTAGGAAAAATTTTTTCACTGCAAGGGTTGTCAGGCACTGGAACAGGCTGCCCAGGGAAGTGGTGGAGTCACCGTCCCTGGAGGGATTTAAAAGACGTGTAGATGTGGTGCTGAGCGACACGGTTTAGTGGTGGACGTGTCAGTGTTAGGTTTCTGGTGGGACTCAATGAACTTAAGGGTCTTTTCCAACTTAAACTATTCTGTGAGTCTATAATTACAAAATATGTTGTTACCTTTATCTGGAAGTAGACCTTTTTTCCCCAGCAGTTCCTGCAGAGGTTGAATTCAGTAGTGAATGCCAACATACAATACCTCTGAAACCAAGCATGCTCCTCAGAATGAGTGATGGCTGTTGCTGCATCATCTGAGAGCCTGGTGCATTCCCACCCTGCAGCTGACGACAGCTGTGACTCCAGGGCTGCAGAGATGTGGAATATGGAGGCATGGTTAGTTTAAATTTGATGAATCAGTGTTTTTCTGAAAAACCAAAATTGTATCAGAAAATTCCTGATGGATTCTAGCTGGAAGCAGAGTGACAGGATGTAGTAGCTGCAGTATTTGTGTGAGCCCGCTTGGATACAGATCCCACCACTTGCTTCAATAAAAAGACAACACAAGTAATTTATGGACATACCAGTCAGATAGGTACTTGCCACCTGAGAAGTTTAAATTAGAAACTAATTTATTAGTTTCTAATTTAAGGGATGTGAGCAGGGTAGTTCAGAAATGAAAGACCAGGAGATGAATTTGTTACGTCACACAAACAGATCCCCTCTTCCAGCAGGCATGGGCAGGACCAAGGGCATGGGCAGGTGACAGTGAAGTAAAGCTGAGGCTTTTGTCTTCCCCCTGCTGTGGTGCTCCTGTCAATCCCATTTTTCCTAATGAATGATTCCTTTTGAGAAAGCATTGGAAGACAAGAAGGCAGAAGAACTCAGGGGGTTGTTATATTAAGCTAGCTGGGAGGCCAGAAGGAGGTGTTTGGGAACAGTATCACCATTGGAATTTAGCTACCTTTGTGGACATGTCTGTCAGATTTTGAGAAAGACAGAGGTGATAAGCCTTTGGGAGGGCCTTTGGAAGAATCTGAGGTGCCATGACAAGCCAGACTTGGCTTTACTGCTCATGTCTGCCTTAGAAGCTGAAAAAATATTTTTAAAAGGAAACGACCTCATTTGAGCCCTGGGTCTCTGCAGTAGCATTCAGAGCAGAGCTCTAAGTGATGTTCTACTGACTTGGAGCCCGGGTGATTTTATGCCATCTGAAGATTCAGCCTGCTTTATCTCCCCTGTTTTTCTTCTCCTCTTTTCATTTCCTTTTCCATTCCTCTAGAACTTTTCCCCTTTCACATTGTGTCCTTTTTAGTGACTCCTTTACATTGATGAAGGTCAGTGTGCTCAAAATTGCATGTTGATTTGTGCTGCTTATGACACCTCAAGAGCCTCCCTGGAGGTATCTTAAAAGGGTCTCATTTACAGAGGTGCTGAGCAGCTCTTACTGTGTTCCAGTGCTTTGATAAGTGCCAAACACCCTTGAAAACCAGGCTCTTTATGCATATTTCCAGGCAAGGAACACAAGAACAAGTCACTCCAGATTAGTGAGCAGTTTTGGAAGTTTGGTCTAGGATTTCTTCCTCTGGATGAATTGTTTTGCCCTTCTTATATAATAAACACATTTTTCGCTTTTTGTTTTCCTGTTTTGCTCAGGTTTGTTACTTCTTACGATTTTGCTTCTCTTTGCTGTGATCTCTTCCCCTTGCCTTGATCTCAGCCACCCCACTTGTGCTTGCTCTTGTCAGTTTTTCACTATTAATTTCTGGCAATGCCCAGGGTTGATGTACTGAGGTCATATTCCCGTGCTCAGGAGAAATGTTGCAGAGTTCATTTACCCACTGTCAACAAAAAAATAAACTTCTTTACATTACAAGTGTATGGGAAACATACCTATAGAGCTAAACACTGACCTGCTACATTTTGTTTCTTTCTTTCTTTCAGGAATGAAACTGTTTTACACCAGTTCTGTTGCCCAGCAGCTGATGCAGAGCAGAAGCCTTCATCTCCGGACTCCTCACCAAGGTAGGAAATTGCTGCCAGCAAAACCTTTTCTTTTCCGTCCCCTGCTTCCTTATCATCCATCACTAATCTTCCTGCACCAGACAAAACTCACATCTTATACACACCCGTCCACTTCCATCCTACCTTATGCCCAGTGTCCCCAGCACAGCTGTCCCTCTCTTTTCCCTCCCAGAAATTACTGTTCATGGCTGGTGTGTAATTACTCACAAAGCCCCTCTGGCCACCTCTCACATATACCCATGCACCTGAAAAAACGTACTTACATGGCCTCTCTTCAGACATCTACTTCCATCAGCCCACATTCACACTTGGACCTTTCCTTACCCTTCTGCAGCACTTTGACACAGACCTACACATGCTTCTCTCTTCTCCTTCAGATGAGTTATCCCACATTATAAGGTGCTTGGACACACACCCTTATAGACCCATAACCTTTAAGCTACAGCAAAAGTCACCAAACAAACTCAGGGTCCTGTCTCCCACCCTGAGATGGGGAGGGGAGGAGGGGGGAGGCGTGCAGTTTTACATCTCTTGGAATGCTCTGAGCTTCCCAGTGCAGGATGGTTATAGACAGGTGCTATTAACTATTAACCAGCTTGTATCCAGTGCAGCCAGCTGTGGGGACACCAGCAATTCTCATAGCTCTCCTTCATTAGTGACTGGAATCAGTGCCAAGACGAAGGGGCCCAAGGAGCTTCAAATATACTTGTGATGCACATACTGTGTATAGCTTCCATGCTTGACCTTGTCCCTCTGCTGTTGCCATCTCCTTCTCCTCTCACAACTTCTTACACCTCCATCTCACAGATCTACTCCTTTTTCTCACGCTTCATCACCTTTCTGTTAACAGGAATCAAAATTTCCCTCATCCCACTATTAGACTTCTACATCTGACCTTTGGCATCTGTGTAAGGAACCTGAACTTCTAGGAAGGGATCTTGACAGAACTGGGCAGCTGAATCACAGTAGTGAGGCTACGGCATCTTTAAAATGATGCTCCTCTTGTTTGTTCTGCTTACTGGAGCAGACTGTGGTTTCTGATTTCCTTACAAGGAAAAGTATGAGGGCTGTACAACTGTTACGAGAACAGGAGTGTGTGTGTGTGTGTGTTCAAAAGTAGGTTTCAGCCACACTTGGAGACAGGGTAAAGAAGCAGGACCGCTCCTGTCCATTGGTGTATGAACATGGAAGCCTTAACTCCCAGATGTCTGTGCTGAGGGCTTTCAAGCATTGGTAAAGTTTGCATGACAGCCCTGTGGGACATCTGCAACTGCACCTCCAAGGCAGATGGAAAGATGCTGTCAAGGAAGAGGAGGAGACAGCAGAAGTTTCTGTGGTAGGAACAGCCACCTCTCCCTTGCATTTCTGGAGAGAGTTTTGGTTACGTGCTCTATTTTGTTTGAACTGAGGCTCAATTTTGCCATAATGTTCTATCTTCATACCCTGATCCTTGGCCCTGCTCCATTCTTCTCCCAGCTTCCATCTTATTCCTGATCCGTTCCCTTAGTTTCTAGCATTTTCTTATCCTACAAGGCTGTCACTCTTACAGTGTCTTAAGCTTTATGATCGTTTTTATCATGCCTTCCTCTTGTCCCAGTGACTCCCACAGACCCTACCCACCCTTGAGCCTGAGTTTGCCTCTCCTCCATGTGCTGGGAACCACCGAATTTCTCACCCGGGGTTTGGCAGGTAAATTGAAAAGGAAGCAATCATCTGTTTTGGTAATTTAACAACTGTCAAGTTCGAGCCAAAGATGAATCTGAGCCAGGAAAGTCAGAAGTGAGAACGAATGACAATGACCCCCACAACATGTTGAATCTGTGCTTCCAGTTAAGGGTCTTCTCATACTGGTCTGTGTCTGTCCATTTTATGTCTTTTGTAGCTTGTCCCACTCTGCAGGCCTCCCGCTTACTTTACTTTTTTCCCCAGAGCTTTCTTTTGCCCTCTTCATTTCTAATGCCCCCAGGCCCCAATAGCAGTCCTGAACCTGTCTGTGTGTGGCACAGTATTCTATGTAGAGACAGAGATGGTTGAAGCCACCGTGGCTGTTTGAAGGTGAGAAACAGTCACATAGCATTTTTGCTTTTTGAAACTGAGCAGCTTTTACATGTGACCTCTCTTATGTGACTATCTTGGGTGAGAAGAACATTCCTACTTCTCACACTGTGCCAGAAGAAGGGCAGAGAACATGCAGCACTATTAAACTCATCAGTCAGCTTTATGCTAGCCAGAAAACATGTCCTAGGCTCTGCCAGATCCTGCAGTCAGACCTGGGCCACTTGAATTATATATACGGTGAAGTGAGGAGGGCAAAAAATGGCAGAGAGGAAAAAATGTGGAGCTGATGCCCATAGCCAAAAGCTCTGCTGCTCTGAAATGGCTCAATATGCTGCTGAGAGAAGCTCATCAGATCATTTACAGAGCCTGTCACCCTGTTCAAATCATCAACAGTCTCCCCATTGAACCAAGGCAGAAGAAAAGTCAATCAAGACTGAAATATGTGGGTCAGACAGCCTGAATAGGCAATCAAGTCCTGGGCTAGCCAGGCATATCCCTAAATAAACTCATCAGGGCTCCTGATGGGAGAGCCTGAAACACAGGGACTCCCTGCACAGCTCTCCCGAGCCGCGATGAATGGACAGTCAGTCACAAGCGGTGCTCTGGTGGATTTGATAAACCAGCTTGGGTTTATTCTTTATTTTCACCCTCCATGATCAGGCATTTCTCTAAATGAGATAAATCCTGTCAGAACTGATGCCACTAATAACCGTCAGCCATCTAGTTTTAATTAGAGTTTGCTTCATTAATGTCCTGACTCCTCTCTGCACAGCAGATTAAATAATGTACTTGCAGCTCATTTACACAAACCCCCAAACTGCAGGGCTGAGCTGCAATCCTTTAATTAAACAGCCCGGCTGATCCCTACCGCTGCCTCGGCTCATCAGTCTAAGCCGATTAAAGAGAATAGGGACTAATAAAGAGCATAAACAGGGAAGTGACTCTCGTCTCTTCAAGGGACTTGGAGACTCCAGTGGTGATCGGCTGCTTTCTCCTCCTCCTCTCCCAGGAATCTTACCTCAGGTCACATCGCTTCCTTCTGGCATCTGCAGGAACGGTCCTGCTTTCAGCAGGAACTCAGCCTTCTCTTGTGGGACAGAAATCCTTTGGGAGACTGGGGGAAGCCAGAAGGTAAAACAGCAGGGAAGATGAAGCTTAAAGAGGGGCATCAGGGAAGTAAGAAGAGTGATTGCCTGACTGTAGGAGAGACAGAGCAGCCACACGGAAGGAGAAGGAAACATAGGGCAGAACAGTAGGAGGTACACTGTCAGGACCAGTCTGGGACAGAAGGTTGTCTCTAAATCTGCTTTGTTGTGCCCATTGTTGTTCTTGTGCTGTCTTCCCTAACGTCTGTCCTGCAAGATTTCTGACTCTTTCTTTGCTACCCGTCCAGCTAAAATTGCTTTGGTTTTACCTGAGTGGGAATGATTAGGAATATCCACTCAATAGAAGCAAACTCGATGAGGCAGTTATGATCGTTCCCACTTGTATTGTTCTGCTTTGCTTCAGTGGCTGCCACAAGCAGTGCCAGCCCCCTTTTCTCCTCCAGCATCTGAATTCCTTGGGGGTGGGTTGCATCTCCACATCAGTTTTCCCCTTCTCTCCTCCAGCATGTGAATTCCTTGGGGGTAGATTGCATCTCCACATCAATTTTCCTCCTGGATGCTTAGCTGGGTTGCACCAACAATCTGGGTAACAGACTGGTGCTGTAGGCCACGAATATCAGGAAGGAGACAGGTTTGGTCCCAGCACCTGCCCCCAGGAAGCTCAGACTCAAAGTAGAGTATGAGGTGATGTCAGCATCTGAATCCTACTGCTGAATCCTTATTGTTTCTCTGTTTCAAAGTCCACTGTAAATCCTGGTCTGGACCACCATTGTACATCGCTACCGTAACGCATCTTGCAGGTTGAGCTTGCACCGGGGATGCCAAAGATCAGGTTGAGGAGAATGAGGAGACTCTGTGGGTAGCAGTAGGAGCTAACCCTGCTCCTTTCCTGAGGTGCTGATTAGACTGATTTAACCAAACCCTATAATTCCATAAAGCAACTGCTCTTTTTCTTGCTGGCTTCTGCCTGTTAACGGCAGGGTTTCATTCTCAGCATTTGAATAGCCTGGTAATTGCATTTCCCGCTTCTCCCAGGCTCACGCAGTGGAGACTGGCATCCCAGAACAATGACCTTAAAATATGTCCAGCAGCAGCCCAGCTCTAACAGGATTACGTACCATTTTCTTTTGTGTGAGGTAATAGGGCTGAGATGAGAAAGATTTGTTTCTATTAGAGTAATGAGAAGAAATCATGGAGTCACAATTGGAGGGAGCAGTGTATTCATTCACTTGACTTTCAAAGGCTTTTCAGAGCCTGCTTCTGCCTCTCCTGTGGTGCTGGATAGGAAATCAGCAGAAAAATCACCTCTGCTCCAGTGATGGGAAAAGTTCTACATAAAACTTTAAGCACCTGGGGCACATCCACTTTGGCGGGGAATGTGGGGATAGCACCGGAGAGCTGAAGGATCGTGTCACAGTGGAGACTGGATGGTACCTGGGTGCATTTGTGTGAAGGGCAGGATCAGATGCCAGTTAGCTCTTTGGGAAGGGAGGGTGTTACACCTGCATTTGTGGGAGAAAGAAGGTCCTTCCTATCTGGTAAAAATTCAGATGAGACCTGAACTGCTTTTAAGTCAACGGAGATGAAAAATCCGCACACTGTTGGGTATCTGAGCAGAGTCTTCTGGAAGGGCTTGTATGCGTACTGAGCAGAAGGGCTAGAATCTGAAACATCTGTGGAAACATCTATGGGAAAATTAAGCATGCTCTGCTCGTATTTTCCTATAATATTTCTTCACTTTCCAGTAGGAAAACTGCTGCTTAGATCAGGGTTGAAACATGATTAGTTCAACTGTCAAGTGTTTACTTCATGATTACAGACCAATTAAATTGTAACTCAATATAGTTTAGACTTCAAACGGCTGTGTACTAATTTCTAAAGTGCCTGCTGGATTACTCACCATCACAGATTGGTTGCTGCCTGGCATCACAGCACCAGTTAGTGGTAAGGAGGCATGGCAGCCACTGGCTGCATCTCCAGGTCACCTCTCCTTGCAGTTCTGGTGAAATTCCCTCTTGCCCCAGTTCTGACTTAGTAAAGTAGTGAAATGGAAATACGTGTTCTTGCTGGAAGATGTCCTTTGTGCTTGTCGCTCTGGTTTTGAATGTCGGAGGGTGAAAAGTGGATGGACAGATTTTGGAAGGTTATTTGGAATCAGACCTCCAAACGCCTCTCTGCCCAGCTGTCTCAGGTGCGTAAGAGTGTGTTATACCCTAAGCAGCACATGGTTAAAAACCAAAATCTGATTTCATGTACTTCTGGAGGTCTGCTGTCTCTGACTCTTCATGAGTCTTTACCCAAACCCTGTTTCCATTGAACATGTGTTCTTTGTTCTGTGAAGTCATGCTGGAAGGCATTGGCACAAAAGATACACAAGTATTATCCACACCATGGTCACAGGGTCACGTCCCTCTTTGGCTCCCCATTGCCGTGGCCCAGGAGCATCTCTCCTCCCAGTACAGCTCTCATTTTGCCCTTGGGTCATTCTGTGTCCTTTAACAGTTAGACCTTCCTGAGAAATCCACAATTTGGGTTTTGAACGTAATACCCCCTAAGGCTGAGGCCCAAGAAGTTGATGAGAGCTGAACTGCTCTCCCAGTCAATTCTCCTTTTAGATACCACTGAAACACCTTGATAAAAACAGGTGGGGAATGGTGATTCTCCACCAGGATCCGTCACTCTTTAAGCATTACAGACAAATAATGGAGCTACCCAACATTTTTGCCTGAACTTGTGAATGGTTGACCTTGCCTGACAGAAAGAATGCAAATCCAGTTCATGAAATGGGAAATTCACCTTTCTGGTTTACGATTTCTGTCAGGATATTAGATATACAATCTGGAGGTCAGTGCTTCATCTCAGCTCAGAGATACTCAGTGGCTCTGGCCGAGATGTGAAGAAACATGATACACATTCTAGTCTGCATCAAGTCAGATCTGTCACCCACTATGCAAAGCAGAGTAACAACTCTTAACGTACTGTCCTCCAGCTGGCAGTGGGAAGAGCAAGCTCCTACAATTAGCGAACCACAGAGGCTGAATTCTCCTCTGATTCTTGATGGAGAACACTCCAGGCCAGGCTTACAGCACCTGGACACTCCAGTGCAAAGCAGGTCTCTGAGGACAAACAGCTTCGTACACAAAACTCTTCAATCTGACTTCTTGCATTGGTGCTAAGGTCCTCCAGAGCACTGTTTTGGAAAACACATGGGAGAAATTTTGAGCAACATTTCTGCTTTGTTAGCATGTCCCTTTTGTGCTCCTTTACTCATTTCTTTCCCTTATTGAGGTCACAGATATGAAGGGAGGATTTTCTTCTGCTTCTTAACAGCTCACCTACTTCTTCTTTCCTCCCCTTAGACTTAATAATCCCCTTCAAGATACTGCAATTCGAGGCTGTGGGGATGCAGCAAACAGGCAGGGATGGGTCAGCAAAGTTCCCATAGATATTCCCCAGGCCCGCAGTTGTCAGAGTTTTGATTTTAGTTTGACACAGAGCTGTGGGCAAGTAGTAATGCCTAGATCCAGATTTGAACACTTTCTAAACTTGGGAGTGAGTGGATTCCTTACTTTTTATGGGTGTTTTGTACAGTCAGGACTAGCAGCTTTAACTGTTTTGCAGGAGCCTAAGTCCAGAACCACAAAGGTATTTAGTGCATGTAGATTTAGGAGAAATATAGAAACACAATTATAAGCAAAAAAAAATGTTTTAGAGAACATTCTTAACATCATAGTTACCAACAACCTTGGGAATCTCTTGCAGGGAGGTATAGTTGGCAATTCTTCTGATACTGTGACCTGGGAGGAGTGGCTCTTTCTGGAAGCATCCAAAGAAACAAGAGTTGAGTTTCAGATGCTGCGTCTCAGTCCTGTAAAGGAGACCCACCAGAACATTTTGGCACTACCTCCCCCACGGGCATTTCTCTGCTCCTTCTCTCCAACAGCTGGTGCAGCCACTTTCAGGCAAGTTTGGAGAACATGAGGGTGGGGAAATAAAGTGAGGAATAGATGGGCTCTTCAACAGGAAAATAAAAAAATCTCTGACAGAAACTTGAGTCTCCCTGTCGTATCAGTTGCTTTGTTTTCCTCTATCAACACCTTTCTTCAGGAAGGAGGAAGATGGCAGGAGAGAGAGCCCAAAGAAAACCTGTTTGAAGTATCCTCTTTTGAAACTGCAAAGATAGCATCAGACACACGTTTTCTGAGAGCCTGAAGCCCTGTGCAGCCATTGCCTGGCCACATGTTCTTCCAGTCCTTCCTTTTCCGCTGTTGCTTCTGTTGATTACATGGGTCCTGCCCTAGAGGAATTAGGGCTTGGGTTCAGGTACTCTTCCCCCACATGTGCCAGCACTTGTCATTTCTTGGGCCACAGCAGCATTAATATCAGTGAAAGAGACCTTACAGGTCTGGAAGCCACTTCCACCAGCTGTTGAGATCTGGTAGTTGCTCTAATACCAGGTGATTCACTCAAGGCTGGCAGGTGATCCTCATGTTCTCTCTCCTGCATCACAAAGAATTCCCTGCACATCACACAGTAGATTCTTGGTACCAGTGGAGTGCAACATAAACACCTGCAGTATCCTGTGTTTTCTTGTGATAATGCCACAGAGATGCATGAGAAGAGGCTATGACAGCTTTGGAAATAGTCCTGTATCTAGCACTGGGAAATGGGCACAGACGGTTGATAAATAGATGGGCTGTGGTGGAGCTTACAGCATTCATTCTAATCTACTGGGATCATCTGACCTGATCTGCATCAGTCAAGATGCACCCACCTCCAAAATTGGGCCATTCAGATCTTTTGTACACCATGATGCCTTCTGTTGAACTTGACAGGTGATTTCTGTGAACTCTCTGTCCACAGAGTCATGTTCATGGCTTATAAGGCAGAGATGGATGAAAAAAGAGCCAAAGAGAAAGAAAGGGAGACAGACTCACCCCAACAAAGGTAACAGTGCTACTGTTAGGAAAATGGTTGGCAACTATGCTACACAGAGAAGGAGAATGACAGGAGAGAAGCAGCAGGACAAGCAGTAAGTTAAAAAATAGTGTAAATGAAAGAAGAAACTGGAGGGAACAAGAACATATGAACAGGAGATAAATGAGCAGGTCCCTTGTCTGGAATATTCCTTTTCCTGCCAGCATTCTTTGGCAGTGACAGCAATGAGGCTGTGGCCTTTTATTACACATTTTCTTGTAGTGTGATGTCAATCCAAAAGCCTTTTGTCTTTTCTGTGCTCTGCCAACACTAACTCGCTCCTATGCAGGTTCATCTTCTGACCACTCCCATGGGGCAGGCTTTGTGCTCAAATACAGTAAGGTCTCTTTCAGCAAAACATGTCTGTGCTCCAGAGTTCCTTCTTCTGGATGTGGCCCTGGCAGGCTTTCATGTGCTTCAGGAGGAACTGAAGAGTCTGAGATGCTGAACTGGTGCATACTCTACAGCTGCTCAGGCCACTCTATTTGGGCTCTGCAAACAGCTAGATAGCTGAGGGATTGAGCATAAAAAGCTGACAGAGATTTTTGGGACTGTCACTTGGTCTGTTTAAAAACTGCAGAAGAGCTGGAGACCACTCCATCTTCTATGAGGGAACATAACCGTGGCCCTGGGGGAATATGAGCAGGTTGGTAAACTGTTAAGCGTTGTGGTTTAACCTCTGCTGTCAGCTAAACACCACAGAGCAGCTCACCCACCTCTTCCCTCTCCTCTCTACCCCCTTCTGTGTAATGGGAAGAAGAATCATGAGGAAGAAAAAAAAGGTGAGACCTTAGGGGCTGAGATAAGGACAGTTTAATAAAACAACACGAAGACAGAAGAAAACAACAGTAGTCATGATAGTACTAATGAAATGATACACAAAGTGAGTGATAGAAGCAGGGAAGGCTCTACCTGTGCCCGAGATGCCAACTATCCCTGCTCCAGCCACACTGAAGCAAGTTGAAAACAGGCACCCCCATCCTGGGCCAGCCCTCCCCTTATACAGGGACATGACTCAGTATGGTATCCAGTATCCCCTTGGCTGGCTCAGTTGTTTATCCTGGCCATGGCCTCTTCCAGCTGCAGCCTTTTCCAACTGGTTGGGCCAGCAACTACTTGTGATAATGAGCCCGAACTGAACCCATGACAGAAAGCCATCCTCTTTTTCAAATGGGAATGAAGAAAGGTGGAAAAGGGAATAAGGCCTCAGGAAAACACGAAGTGGATCAGAATGTGAGTGAAGCAACAGTGATGAAATAGGTTAGAACTTGAAAAAGTAGAGCTTTGTGCCTGCTGCATAAGGCTGTGGGGGTGATCACTGGATTGGGGAAAGGAGGAAGGAATGTTAAACATGCTTTTTCTATCTTGGTCTTCAGCCATAGGCCAACCCAAAACCCTAGGTCTGAACATACTGGTAAAGTTAACATCTGGATCATGTCTGATTTCCTAAAGCTGGTGAATGGTGTTTTGAGGGTGGTGATTTGAGGCTGTGTGACTCTATGTTGAGGAGGACCAGGTTTCATTCTTCTTGGCTTGACATGAACAGTGGCCTTTTGCTGGGCTGCAGTGATCCCAAGAGATAAAATATCTGAGATACTTGAGAACAGAACTAAAATTTATCTGGGTTACATGAAGATCTTCCTGTGAAGCGGCTCACTGACTCCCTTCAGAAATCAATTGCCCTGATCCCTTAGGAAGGGACCCAGAGGTGCAGTCCAACCTAGGGTTTATCACACAACAGGTGGAAAAAGAAGACCACACAAGCCCTTGCCTAGGTCTGTAAATGCCAAGAGCGGTGTCCCTCACCCAGCTCACAGGCAGCTGGAATAGGAGAGAAATGGGCTGAGGGGATATGCAAGGTTTCCTTGCCTTGTAGAGGCTCTGTTGCCTCCCAGCCCTGAATTCATCTCATTTTAGCAGTGAAATTCTATCTTCTGCATGATTGCACCGGCAGGCTTTTGTCAGCAAATTTGGTGATGTTCAAACCTGCCTCAGGGATGAGGAGCCGAGAGATCTGAGTCAAAGTGGCAGAAAGACTTCTGCTGAGAAGCAAAGTTTCTCTTTCCTGGGGTGCTGAGCGGGCAGTTACACTAATGCAGGATGCCATCTGTTTTTTCCTTCTCTAAAAGGTCGTGTTTACCAAACATTGCAGAGGCAAGAGCGTTATCTGGGGTTAAAGTAAAAGTAATTAAACCCTGCAGAGCAGGGTCCCCCTGTGCCTTCAATGTCCACTTGGTGGTTTTCACACCTCAGTGATAAGCATGGGTGCCCTCTGATACAGCCACAAGTATCCCCATCTGCAGTGACAGGCTGTGGGACCTCCTCCTAGTCCAACCTGCAGAGACAGCACAGCAACCAGCCTGGGGCATCAAGCACTGAGCTGCCATGGGCAGCTGAGAAAGGGGCTGTACTTCCTAAGCTGAGTCCTGTACTCCTGCAGCTGTGAAGCAGGAGGCATGTCTGGAAATGGAGGAGGAAAGAGGAGTATTCCAGAGAGGTGGCCCAAGTGGCATTCTGAGGTGTCACCCAGACACACATAGGAACTATAAGAAAAAAACCTGACAGCCACACCACGCAGCATGGCCAACCTTGCACCATAAACATCATTTCTGATCCCGTGGGAGTTGCCTTAGCTGTTCCAAGTCACCCTCTGTAGAAGCCTGTCTTTCTCCAGGAAAAAGCAGACATCCTAGCCCTCAGATGGCTGAAGTTGGTCAGGGAGAATCTGGCTCTCAGATAGGCAACCAGCCCAAAGTGACACCTGGACGATCATCTTTGCACCAAGAGAGCATGGGGTACATCAGAAAAGTTTAGCTCCTGCAGTGCTGTTCTGTAGCAAAACAACACAACGACGAGGGAATCACACGGCACGTGGCAATCACGTTTAAACACCAAATCTGAAATGGAGACCCTGACGTTGGCATGTTGGACCCTGGGGTTCATGAGGCGTCTGCTTAATATACATCTCACCAAAACCACTCTAAGCAATGATGAAAAGATGTTGCTGGTTCAGTCTCTAGAGAAGGATGTTAAATTTAATTGATTTCCTATATATTTAGTGTACTGTCAAATCTATTTTAAAGGTGTATGTGCCAGTCTTTTTATGAAATGAGTAATATATTCTGGGATGGGTAATGAGCTTGGCTAATTATCATTAATTCCTCTTGGGTAAAACTAGTGTGAGAAGATGGCTTGATGCCACCGCTTTGCATAGGTGTTACGTGATTGTAGACAAAATCAGAATCTTGTTCCTATATTTGTCTGTGTTGGGGGAGACTGAGAAAGCTGCAGCTCGGCTGGCAAGGGATGGTTTGCCAAGATCAAGTTCCAAATTCCCTGCCTCTCTGGCAGGAGAGATTTTTGCCTTTCATCATTTTCAGCATGCTCCCAGAGATCACTACCTTCAAGTCACCCTAAAAGCTGAACCTAAAAGCAAACCAGAAGTGATGGTTTTGTGCTCAGATCCCCAGTATGTCAGAAATCTCTGAACCTTGAAAAGATCTTGTAAAATCCCAAGCCTCTCTAAGCCATTCTTTTTTTCATTGAATTCCGATCAACACATTCACCATATGTTATGGGTGTCCTCGGGAAGACTGAGATGAAGTAAACTGAAAAGGCACTTTGGACCCTGCTAATTCAGCAACTTATTTATTTGTTTGTTTTCCTCAGCAGGGAGAGGAGAGAGGACAGGGAAAATGCTGGAATTACTTCAGAGGGAGCACAGGTTCTTGAAGACTCGGGGTCTGGACTCTCTTCTCTTGGCATGAGTTAGTGACCTCTTTTTCTAATTCTCCATCTGGCATTTTGTAAGGGTTTTTTCTTCTGACATCTCTGAAGCTTTGAAGTCTCACATGGCTCTCTGGCTGTGATAATACTCATTGTTTACAGCACTTTAGAGCAACATATACACATGAACCAACTGATCCCCGTAAGGAACTCTGTAAAATGGATTAATAAATTTTTGTGGTCCTTCCAACTAGTCCATGTAGTCTGCCTCAGTTACAGGTCACAGTCCTGCACACTGACCTTGAATACCATGAAGAAAGTATGTGGTAAGTTATGCAACGTGCTCTTCTCCTGGAGATGACACAGTGACACAAAGAGGAGGTGAGATCACCCTCTGTAGTGCTTTTGTAACACCTCACACCCATAACCTCCTCAGATCTTTCTGCATAGCCACTATACCTGGCAAAAGGGCATGTGAGCATCCTCTTCTTGAGTGACTGCTTTCTTACACTGCTGTCCCAAGTCCAGAAGAGCCATTGCTATTTTTGTTACTCTGTTACTGCTCTTATTTATCTGCAATAATTTTTATTCTTGTAGGCAAGTAGGAGCAAAGAGATGAGTTTTTTGTCTTGACTACATAGGAGTTGTGTAGCTCTGGAGTGGTCAGTTTTATTTTCTTCCAGGACAGTAGCTGTCCTGGCCCTAAAGCCCTGTTTAGTCACTTGGCTACCCTGGAAACACCTTTCTGGAAGCTCTGAAAATTACTCCGAACTGATTCTGGTTATTTGACAGTGCAGCCATGGAATGTGATGCCTGGAGCATCCCACTTCTGTGTTCCTGCCTACAGGTCTAGCTTGAAACTGTCTTGAATATTTAGGGGGAAGGGGTTACATGTCTTTTCTCAATTCATTAGGTATGGGAATATAAGCCTGACAGTCAAGATCCAACAGATAACCATGGTTCAGGTCCACAGCTGGCAGTCAGAAGCACAGATCCTTGCCAAGCTGGAAACATGTCTCTCCAGCAGCAAGGAGGTGGTCAAGAGTATGCAAGGGGGTGCACCATCCTGGTGCTGTGGGAGTGGAGAAGCCATCAAATCTCTCCCAGGACACAGTATAGACCTGGCCAGGCTGAAGAGTTGGGCAGGGAGAGATTTAATGAAATATACCAACGGCAAGTGCAGAGTCTGGCATCTGGGAAGGAACAACCCCAGGTACCAGTACAGGTTGGGGACTCACTGGCTGCAAAGCAGGGCAGGGGAAAGGGACCTGGGGTCCTGGTGGGCAGCAGGGTGACCATGAGCCAGCAATGGGCCCTTGTGGCCAGGAAGGCCAGTGGCATCTTGGGGTGGATTAGAAGGGGTGGGGTTGGTAGGTCGAGAGAGGTTCTCCTTCTCCTCTGCTCTGCCCTGCTGAGGCCACGTCTGGAATATTGTGTGCAGTTCTGGGCCCCTCAGTTCAAGGACAGGGAACCGCTTCAAAGAGTCCAGCGCAGAGCCACAAAGGTGATTAAGGGAGTGGAGCATCTCCCTGCTGAGGAAAGGCTGAGGGAGCTGGGGCTCTTTAGCTTGGAGGAGAGGAGACTGAGGGGGGACCTCACCAATGTTTATAAATACATAAAGGGTGAGTGCCAGGAGGGTGGAGCCAGGCTCTGTTCAGTGATATCCAATGTCAGGACAAGGGGCAATGGGTGCAAGCTGGACATAGGAGGTTCCATGTAAACGTGAGGAGAAACTTTCTCACAGTGAGGGTGACAGAGCCTGGAACAGGCTGCCCAGGGGGGTTGTGGAGTCTCCTTCTCTGGAGATATTCAAAACCCACCTGGATCTGTTCCTGTGTGACCTGATCTAGGTGACCCTGCTCTGGCAGGGGGGTTGGACTGGATGGTCTTTTGAAGTCCCTTCCAACCCCTACCATTGTGATTCTGTATGATACAACAGCTGTTGTATCACACTGTTACTATATCGTTAATACTGTTGTATCATCAATTCTGTATCATCAATTCTGTATCATCAATTCATGGCCATGGAGTGGATACTACTCGGGATGGGTGGATGGGCTTCTCTGGTTTGATAATTTATTATCACTGGCTTGGACTTTAGGTTTCCAAAATATCAGGAAGGTAAAAAAAAAGGAAGTAATAAATAAACCTCTACATGATAAAGTTTCTCCTGTCATCTCCCACCATCCTTTCATCAGTGTGCTCCTTATAGAAAATCTTTCTGAGAAATCTGCACACAGAAGGTAAATATCAGAAGTCTTGCTTACCAGTGCCAGGCAAAAATATATCTGGGTTCCCAGCTTAATTGTCTCAGTAAGAGATTTTTCACCATCATGCTTTCTTGAAACAAACACTAGGATTCATCCCAGAACCCCGATATCCCTGTTTTGAAATGCTAAACTAGCTGTAGTATTTCAAATCCTGAGATTGTCTGTAGTCACCACCTTTGTTAACAAAGCTGGTATCTGTCTGCAGCAGACATATAAAAGTCAGCAGTGCAAGAGCAGCAGGAGATAACCTGAAACATGAGAGAGATTTCCTACAGCCCATGAAAACTATTTGTAATAATGACTAAGCTAGTTGCTATGGGTCATAAAAGTCATGCAGGAATATCTGGGAAGTACAGAACAGCTGTAGTGTTCCTTTTTCTATCTGATTGCAAGTGATTTATGTTAATATTACAACTTTCAATCAAACAGAATTCCAAGACATGGCAAACCTTCCCTACCTGATTACACGACTAGCAGCAAATTGCTTCATTTATCACGCAAGAGGGGCTGTAAACACTGTGAAAGATGATTGTATATAATACTGCAGGACAGCAACTGAGGAACACTGATTACAGTTGAAACTGCAGGGGTGATGCTGGGATACAGAACTAAATTAACCTACTTGGAGTTTGGCCAGAACATTGGGATTCACACCTTAGACTCTGCATGGGACTTTCAATTATTACAAGTGGTTAGAAAAATTTTCTTATCCAAGAAACAGAAAGTGCAATAGCTCCATGTCCTTCCTTCATCCCACAGCCAGGGAGGTTGATTGCTCGCTGACCATGGGAAAGCAAGTGCATACCCATAGTTTATTAAGAACACTGTTTTCTCCTAAGATCTTCCACACAGTGGTATCACTCCTTGCCTTACTTACTTTTCTTACTGTTGTTTTTTTTTCTTACTGTGATTACAACAGCTCCTGAGCCTTCATTTATTAACAAAAACTGCTCTACCAGTGCAAATCAACCGTTATCACTCAGAACAGTGGGAAAAAAATCAGAGTTGTTAAGGCTTTAGCTTGTATTTCACTGCAGCATCAGTTTTGATCTTAGTAGTGTGGTTTGTCACTCATATGGGGGCTTTGTAGGGAGGTCTAGTGAGGTTCTCCTCCCCTTCTGCCCTGGTGAGATCACATCTGGAATGCAGTATCCACTTTTGGGCTGCCCAGATCAAGAGACAGGGATCTGCTGAAGAGAGTCCAGCGGAGGCTGTGAGGATGATTAAGGGAGTTGAACTTCTCTTCTGTGAAGAAAGGCTGAGAGAACTGGGGCTGTTTAGTCTGGAGAGGAGAAGGCTGAGAGGGGATCTTATGAATGTCTGTGGATATCTGAGGGGTGGGTGTCAGGTGGAAGGGGCCAGGCTCTTTTCTGTAGTGCCCAGTAACAGGACAAGGAAGAATGGGTATAAGCTGGAACAGAGGAAGTTCCACCTCAACATGAGGAGAAACTTCTTTCCTGTGAGGGTGATGGAACCTGGCCCAGGCTGCCCAGAGAGGCTGTGGAGTCTCCTTCTCTAGAAAGATTCCAAACCCACCTGGATCTATTCCTGTGTGACATGTCCTGGGTGACCCTGCTCTGGTGGGGGTGTTGGACTCGATTATCCCCAGAGGTCCCTTCTGACCTCTACCATGCTGCAATTCTGTGATGATTCATCAGTCCCTGCTGCTGGACAACAGAGAACAGGCCTCCTCACAACACTTCCTCAGGAACAGGTTCAAGATGGGAGTAAATGTGGGAGGAGTACATGGTAGTAAGTGGAACTGTAGGGCCTGCAATGCAAACGTTCAGGCTGCTGAGCAAACTCCATCTTTACCTCTTTTTTCCATTGCTTATAAGTGACCAAAGTTTACCAGCTGAAGCTGAAATTTCCCAGTCTTGACCTCTTGCCCAAAGGTGAAGTAGGTTTGTCTTTTTTTTGGTTGTTGTTTTTAGTTTTGGTTTTGTTTTTTTTTTGTTTTTTTTTTATAATTATTTTTTTCCCAAAAGAACATGTAGAGACTATTCCCACTTTAGCAAGTGTATTTGCTATTGCTTTCTGAACAGCACAACAGCCAAAGCAGCAGGGGTTTAAAAGTTTATATTTAGCATAAAAACATGTAGCTGAAAAATGCTTTTCAGTGCTTCTGTGGAATTTGATTTTGATTTGACCGAGTTTTGACCCTCAGAAAAATCCATGCATGAGCACAATACATTCTGTATGGGTGTATTCACTGGGCTCAGAGCAGCCATGGGGGAGGAAGGCAAAGTTATATTGTGTACGTGTCATTAGCTTACGTCCTTATCCTTGCACAGTGTCTTTAGGAGCTTTGGTTATGCTCTGAGTGTGAGTGCTGAGCTGGGGGGTGCATCTCACACATCTGTGACCGAATGTGTGCACTTGGTACTCTCAGTCTTAGGGGCCCTCCTGTGTTTTGAGGAATAACCTAAATGCCTAATGAGGTTAAACGGGGCTTCTGAGCATTTTGGGTTGGTCCACCACCCTCTGCCTCATTGTCTGGGGTAAGAATCAGGTCCATGAGGGTGCCTAGGGTCAGAGACTGTGCAGTCTTCAATGGATGGGTCCATGGGGATGAAGCAGATCCAAGGTCAAGCTGGGGAGTCAGTTTGCAGGTCAGAGTCCAAATCAAGTGGGTCTAGGGCCATGGAGAGGGGAAGGCTGTGGAAGAGCTGGAGACCATCACTCCTACAGTGTTGCTGTGGCAGGGACTGACAGCTCTGAGCTGGGCTGAAAAGGGGGAACTGTGGAGAGGATACTGGGGGGAGGGGGTAGGGTGGAGCGTGGGGTGAGGCTGATCAAGCCATTAATGTCTATTACTGCACTAAGGGCCCTGTCAAGGCTTTCCAGAGAGCCTGGGGAATCTTCATGTCTGGAGATATTCAAGAGTTGACTGGAGAATGCCCAGATCAACCATATTTGTCTTTGAAAATGGCCCTGCTTTGAGCAGGGAGTTGGAAAAGAGACCTCCAGCCTTCCCTCCCAGCCCAGGTTATTCTGTGATTCTACAAAGCTCGCTGGTCTTTCTTCTGTATTAGCAGTGCATGAAGGATAGCCTGTTGGTATGGACGTTACTCGCTCACAATCTATACCGTGTGCAACAGAAAATCAGACAGGTAGCATACGCTAGACGTGCCTTATAGAGCCACAGCCCCAAATGCTTCAAACTCTTATTCTCACACTTCCCATTCTACCACCAGTGGAGGTCCTCAAGGAAATAATGTTAAGCCTAAGTCGAGTGTTTAGAGGACCCTCACTTCAGAGAGACTTTTGGCACACACTTCAATGAAACTGTGATCAAATCTCTGCTCACCTGGTCATCCCTTGAGCTGAGGATAAAAATGACTACTCTGCTTGTTAGAAGGAGAACAGATAGAACAGAGGCTGCCTGTAGAAATGTTACAGTGAGAGCTGTAAGGGAAAAGTCCTTTATTAATGTCTCCTACAATGGGGATGGAGTAGAACAGGAGGAGTTAAAAATGGGTGCGTACTTCACACGTACATCTTTAGATGTAGAAAAAGAGTGTTCAATTATATCATGTCAGGAATAGAACAAGGAGAGATTTTATAAAGTGTACAACCTAAAAGGACAGGTTTATACCCGATTTTAATGGTGGTATTTCCTGATTGATGAGTATGCTGATAAGACTTTTCAATATGCTTTGACAAAGTTTGTTATAGAGCATTTATGTAAGAGACTGGTTTCTTCTGTGATCTTTTTCTTTTTTAAGTTTCACTGATGACTATATGCATGAGTATAAAAGAAGAAACTTTCTGCCTTTAAAACCTTTGTCTTTCTTAGTTCTGCATTTGTGATCCTGTCTTTGGCTCATCAGATTTGGAGCCCTTTTAGAAACTGTGGGAATATCTCTAAATTTGATTGTTAGATCTGCTGAACAGAGGAGCTGTCATTGGAGAGAATAAACTTCCTTTTAAAGTACTAGTAAGTATGCAAAAGTGCTTTGAGGCTTAGGAGGCAAAGTCTGTTTCCAGTTAGAAGACTTGGGCTCTTAAGTGCTGACAGCACTTTTGAAAATGAGACTTAAATGCTTCTAAGTAATTTGGGCATATTTAATTTCCCTGATTTTGCTCTGACATCAACACCAATCATGAAATGATTTGTTATCTAGATGACAGCAGAACTGGTCGTATGTGGAGCAAATGCAAGGGAAAGAAATGTGATTCAGAAGAGAATTAAATAATTTAATGGTGTTTAAATATGGGAGGCAATACACATCCATGTTTTCTATGGAATTAAATGCACTGGTGCTGTGGTAATTATTTCCAAACCAGATGGTGCTCTCAGCTAAATTCTCATCCCCTGGAAACCAGTGGAGATATATCTGATGTACACGGTGCAGTAGAACCCAGAGCCCATTCAGCTTGGCCTGCATACTCTTGGAAATCTTAAGTTATTCCTCTGTAGCCAGTGGAAGCAAACTAATGTAGCAACAAAGCAATGCACTCTCAGTTCAGACAATCCCCCAGAATACCAAAATCTTGTTTGAAATTGGATGATTTTGGAAAATTTTTGGCAAGAGATGTTAACGACAGACTTACTCAGCACTTCAATGGATCAGATATATGCCAATCCCACCATGCCTGGAGCAACACGTCATCTCTCTTAGAGCGCAGTGTTGTCAGGTCCTGGCTTCACATGGTTACTGCTGTGGCTGACAGCAGAAAAGAGATTTCTCCTTTCTCCACAAGATATCAGTGGCACAGCAGTCTGCGGGTCAGAAAGAAGCAGGTTCTTTCATGGCAGCTCTGCAGTCTGCTATGTGGCTTTATTGCAGACATGCTTTAGTCAGCACCACTGGACTGGCTCTGTTGCATCGTTAGACTCTCAGCTCTCCAAGAGTCCCTCTGGAAACTGCAACATTCAGCTGCCCTTGACCCATATCTCACATGACCACAGGGACTCCCAGGGGAAAACTGGATCCTTGGGATCCAAACTTCATGCCAGATGGGACTCTGGGACACACATGGAGATGCTGAGCAATAGGCAGCAAGGACACAGGGGTGACTGAGAGCTGCTAGCTGCTCCAGAGAGCCTGAGAGGTGCCCACAGGCCATGGCACCTTCCTTGGCCCCTCAACTCCAACGGCAGAACCTTGAGCAGAGGCGGCTCCAGGAGTCAGGACCAGTTCATACAGTGTGTGCACCCCGGGGGCCTGCTCTTAGTGAGGGAGGGATCACAGCTTTGGCTCCATCCACCTGAAGTCCTGATCCATCATCAAGAGAGACCCCTCACAGCCCAGTCTCCCTAAACATTTAAAATGCAGCTCAGTGGATGAGTACAGTGAACACCAATAAATGATAATCATAAATAAAATATAATAAAAATTAATTAAAAAAGCAAAACATTGCGTTTTGTTCACAGTGACGATCCCAGCGGTTCCACAAGCAAGAAAGCCGGGTGTGAAACGGAGGATCCGAAGGAGGCCGGCAGACAGAGTGGCCAGGAAGGCAGGTCCGAGACCCTGACGCTAAAAGCCCAGCATGAGGAGCTCCAAGAAGAGCAGGCAGCGGGGTGTTCCCCTCTGGTGCAGAAGGCGAGCCTCCACCACACGGGCTCCCCAGTGAGAGTGCAGCGCAGCAAAGGGACGGCCTCGTGTTCCCATGCAGCTGCCTCCGATTATGAGCTCTCCCTTGACCTAAAGAATAAACAGGTACAGAGGCTTCCACCTCAGGCTGGGGGAGAAGGGGATGGGGTGGTTGGGACTGCATTCACACTGCGGTGGGATGTCTTTTCAGCAAATACTTCAGGCTTTTGTTCACCTTGAGCTTTTGCCCTGCCTGAGCAAGCCTGGCCCTTTGGCTGTGTGGGGCTGATGGAGGCAGCACCTTCCCCACCTCTGACTGCAACACTCAAACCTCCTGGGCTCTGTTCCTTGTTGCCTGGTTTCTGTGGTCCAAACCGGACCCAGATACTCAGTTCTGACTGTAAGCTTAGAGACAGGTTGTGGTCAGCCAAGAGCTGCAGCATCCAGAGATACTGCTTTGCTGACAACCCTACAGTGTTAGAAATGGATACTTAAACCCCAACCCTTTAGGGCTCCCAGCAACTGATTGTCCTAAAAGACCTCCCTCACAGGCGAGGTCTTCGAGAGCCATCTTGCTCTCTTGGATCATGCTTGACAGGTACCCAGTGCACTTCCACATTAGCCTCTTCAAAGCATGAGCTTTCAGGGGAAGTGGGATTTAATTCAATGAGTGTTCCCCACAGTGTCTACCATGATGTTTGTGTATTGTTACCCTCACTGCCTTCAATCCAGCAATGGATGCTGAGGAGATGGGCAGGTTTACCAGGCTGAGAGGAAATGATTCAGTTCCTGAAGTTGCAAGCCTTGCCTCCTGTGCCCAAGGCTCCAGAGCACGAGTGTACCCATCTCTAACTGCATCTCCTGATGGGATTCCAGCAGGGGATAGCGGGACAGGGGCTAATAGCAGCTGGCCTCCTCACTCAAAGGCAATGAGGTGGTACGAGCCTCCCCCTCCTCTGCGTCTCTGCAGATTACAGCCCGGGAGAGATGTTGTGCAAAACAAAACCTGGAGAATAATTTCTGACTTTTCCCTGGGATGGCAATTCAACCAAAGGCTGTTTGATATGCAGATCCTACATTATGCGAGATGAGGAGGAGAAGCAAATGCTAGTAACAGTGTCCAGATTCTGTTCAGTGGGGGAATTCAGTGGGAGCTGTGCTATTGCAGAATGAATGGTCTCAGCTAATGAGGCTCCCACAGAAGAAGCTGCTGCTTCTGGGGCATCTCTCTGCCATTTCCCTCGGGGCATTGCTGCTGTCCCTAAACATACATGTCAGATCAATGGCCCAATAAATTCCTTAGCAGAAAAGAGATGTTGGCTCTTTAGCTCTGTCCTTCTCAAAATACTGCATGCTCAACTCAGACAGAATTCTTGCTTCACACCAGGAAAAGAAACAAGAGAGACTAATTAACTGGCTTCACAAACTGATGTGACATATCCTCAGGGTGGGCCAGATTTTGGCTGCTATATATGGGTTTAACCTCCTCGATGTCCTAGAGCTGCTCTGATTTGTCCTGTGGAGTGTCTGTCTTGTGTTATTTTAGCTTTGAGGTCATGTTGTCCTATCACCGTTCTTGCAGCAGAGGACAGACCTGCCCTGCGTGCATGTGAGACACAGAGATGCGTTAGCTGCTTGTTCATTAAATTCTGAAGTACTGACCTTGCAGGGACCTTGCCTATCTCATAGGTGACACCACTTGTCTCACAGCAAAGGGGGCTTGCAGTATGTGTGCTCCCCCAGCCTGATGGATGTCCTCAGTGGATTGCCTCCAGCCCTGGGAAAGGAGATTTTCATGGAGTGAAGAGCATTAATTCTTCCAGTCTTGCACTCTAGCATGTGTTCTCAGCAGGATACCTATCAATTCGCTTGCCAGGCAGTTCTCTTGAATAGGAGTGAAGGTGATAGGACCCTCACAGCACTCTCCCAGTAGTTCCCTAGTCATAGCACAAATTGTAGTACATTAACAGAACTTACAGTAAGAAAAACAGGTGGAAGAAGATATTTTTCAGTCTCACAGTGCAGCTGAAGTCACATTTACCCTTTGGGAGAGGACTGAGTGCTGGTGAGGAGGGAGGGTAGCACAGAGCCTCCTCTGCAGGGCTTAGAGGTGCAGGTCATTCACCACTCATTGCCCCTCAGCATCCTGCTGGAGGGGTGGTGAGTGGGGTCATGGCTCTCCTTGCTTTCTGTCCTGTGAAACAGAGCACGCCAACAGCGTGCAAAGCAGAAGCACACTGTGCTGGGAACCTGGAAAGGAAACTCGAGTGCTAAAGTTCCCCAGTGTTTAGTCTCTGTTGTAATGTTGGGAAAATAGTGGGGATCAGAGGAGAGGGGAGCTTTCAGTCCTATGTATTCTTCTGCTGTGCTGAAGGGCAGCAATGTCCTGTGGATGATGGAAAACATCCATTAACACATGACCCTTATAGCCATTGTGAAAGGCTAGTGGGAGGGAGAGGTGATGGAGAACATGTATGGTCTGTATGTCTGGTTTTTACAAGGCATGCATTGACTTGAGTGACTCAGATTCTGTTGCTGAGCCTGATTCTCTTCTTTCTAACCTGCTGGCACATTGCCATGCTCAGTGGCAACCTGGGTGCAAAACCAGTGCTAACTGAGACTAAGATCAGGCCCGTTCTCTCCTGGCAGATTTATGAATTTAAGCCTAGGGACAACAAAGCCAGGGGGTGTGCCCCTCGAGTGTTTGGCCACATCCAGGACTGGCACTTCGGCTTGCCTTGGGCTGAGCTCGTTACAGCTCCCTTCATGTGCAGCCTCTCACGGCAATGGGTATTTCCCAGCCCTTTCTAATTCAGCCACGAGGCCTGAATTGCTCAGACTGACTGTTCATATTGAGGCCCAGAAATGTATTAAGCTAATTATTATTTACAATCCCACCCCCTCCAGCTTTTCCCTTCCTTTGGCTCCACCTGACAGATCATTCCCCAGAGAAGAGGAGCTTTAAGTAGGCAATTACTTGTGATTCATGGGGTTTATTAGAAGCAAGAGAAGGCCAATCATGTCTGGCCTTTCTCTCCTCTCAAAGGGGAAGAGAAGGCTCCTCCAGCAAGCCAGACGTACATCTCCATTACCTGTGACTGCTAATGGATGCCCTTTCCTCCTCTTCAGAGCAAGAAAACAGGGCACAGCTCTGTGAAACTCTTAATTCCTCTGGAGTGTCAGTTAGCTTGACCTGGCAGCAACTGTGAGCATCTCAGATGTCAGGAAACAGTAAATGGATGGGCTACAGCAAGGAAAGGCAGACTGAGTCCGACTCCTACCAAGCAAGGGTGGGGAGGGCACTTTCTCTATGGGGCTGCTGCTTCTGGTTCTGCTTCTTCTCAAACATCCTTTTGACCAGTCCCCAGTCCTTGCTATCCCAGCTGCAAGATGCTGTAGGACTCGCCTTGCTTTGGACAGGGCTGGGTGACATGGACCACATGCAGAACCTGTCCTTATGCACCTGGTATGAGCTGGAGGACAGAGTGGGTTGGGAGTCCCCTCACTTTACATCTTGTTCTGCTCCTTGATGCCCTAGCCCTGGGGGAAGATTGGGGTAACTGACTGCAAAAAGCTGGTGATGTTTTATCAAGGTCCTGACAGCTTGCACCATTCCTTCAGAATTTCTGAAGGATCTCTCTCCTCTTAATAGTTATTGAAGTCTGCCTTTTGGGAACTTTCCTAGCATGAGATAAACTGGCCTTTTACTTCAGATCGGCAATGACATTTGTCTTAGCCTCTAATAGGTTCAGAGCATATGAATTTCATGTTTTCAGAATGGCTGTCACCTCCTTGGAAACCTCAGGTAATTATGAGGCTCTTGCTTCTGCCTTAGTTTGCATTTTGCTATTATTCTGTCCCTTGGATTGCTTTCTCTGTCCCTCGCATTTGTTCCTCTTTCCCTCCCAACACAATTAGCTCTACATTTTCATTAAGCGGATCATTATATTAAGTGCTCATGGTCAGTTGTTGGGAATAACTGTCTGGGCTGGGCCCTATGCAGGTTATTGGTTTAATTAGCATTTATCTGCATGAGCTTTCCTCCTGAAGGAAGGGGCCAAGGAATATCTCACCCTCTTTCCAGGGAGGCCAAATTTGAAAAGATCTGGCAGGAGTGCTGGTTTTACGGTAGGGTTTAAGGTGGTCATTTTGTACAGAAGGAAAAAGAAGCCCAGCAAAATTCTTCTGCTTACTACCAAGAATATATTTCTCCCTCTGTGTTTCTCTTTCCTGCAACATCAAACTGATCAGAAGCAGAGACCTTGATTATCCAAAGAAGCCTACTGACAGGTGTTGGGGCACATGAACCCGAATCCGTGATCAGTGTGTGGGTGATTTTTAGCACCAGCTCTGCAGAGCCTTTCTGGGAGGACAGCAAAGCAAGTGCTAGGCCAATGTGTTTTTAAATTAGGGGTGAGCAGAACTCTGAGCCACCTGCCTCTACAACTGCAGCGGCCAAGTCCATTGCTAAGCGAATTTCTCAGCACTGGGCTTTGCTACTTGCTTTAGAACGATGGTAATTCAAGGGCAGGCAAACAGAAAACACAACCCTGCCTTATGTTTGAGCACAAGACAAAGGGTCCCTACTTCATTTTGGGAGAGAGATATATGGAAGGATATGCCCTGCCCTGTTCCCTTCCCAGCCTCCTGCCCAGTGCAGCAGGATCCCCAGCCCCGTTGCTGCCTGGGGCGATGGGGTGCCAGTGGCCTCTTCCCTGTGAACTGCCAACAATTTTCATAGTTCAGCCAAAACTTCAGTGAAGAGATTTTAGTTTTGTCCTTTTTTATTTTATTTTTTTCCAGTCCCATCATCCACTATCATCTCCACACTGTCCCCCTTGTCCTCCATCAGTCACTCACTAGAACCAAGTCATCTAACATTTGCATGTAGCATGTTAGTGAAGGCCCAGCTGCAGAGGAAGAGGGAGAAGATTATCAGGACGTATAAGCTAGACTATGGAAGAGAAACTACTGTAGATACTTGCTTTGTTGAAGCCTATTGAGATGCCACTTAGCTGCATGTGTACATATTTACAGACGTGTTTGTTTTTACCAGCTCAGGAAGGAGTAACTTCCCCTTCTTGTTCTTAATAACTTGCCTCACCATTTAAACTCGGAATTTTTTTACCTTTCGAAACTGAAAGTCTTTCTTTTCTTGAGGAGTTCGCATTTCACTGCTGGCTGACACCTGAAAAACTCAGATATCAGAAGATATCTGAGAAAAAAAAGCTGTGGAGGGACTTTTTATGATGGCTTGTAGTGATAGGATGAGGGGTTAATGGCTTTAGACTGGAAGAGGAGAGATTCACATTAGAAATGAGGAAGAAATTTTTCACTATGATGGTGGTGAGACACTGGCACAGGTTGCCCAGGGAAGTTGTCCTGGTCCCACACTGGATGTGCTGAAATCCAGGTTGGATGGGGCCTTGAGCAAGCTGCTCTGGTGGGAGGTGTCCCTGCGCATGGAGGGTTGGAGCTAGATGATCTTTAAGGTCCTTCCGACCCAAACCATTCTACAATGCTATGGTTCTAAGTCTCAGGTATCAGAAGACACTTTGGGATCCAGAGTGCTTTTTAAATTACACTGAACAAACCCAGCCTCCATGATGTTTCTTACTAGCTCCTGTGATCAGGGCAGCATTTTCTGCATTGAAAAATTAACTTTTCTCTCTTTTTTCTGAATGATTTTTCCTTTCCCTGCAAGTATTTCCTAAGACGACTAGGGAGGGGAGGAGCATTAGTAGCACTCTGAGACAAGGTATGATGCTTTCCCTCACCAGAGCACTGCAGAGCAGCCGGGCACATCTCTGGTACGCTGCATTTGCAGTGATGAGCTTGTCCTAAAGGCCATCACAAGTGGGTTTGCAAGGGAAAGCCACCTTCAGGCGCCAGATTGAGTGGCTGGCACACAAGGAAAAGTTGTGACAGTTCGAGATGTGAGGAATCTCCCGGTACTGATGCTTTAGCCAGCCATGCCCCAACAGGGGCCTTCTGTTGAAATCAGGGGCACATCAGTGCAGGAAAAAGCTAATTCGGTGTTACAAGTTCCTCCGATGGTCACTCCAGGCAAATCAGTGTAGGAACAAGGGTAGCAGAAAACCATTAGAAGTCAATTAGCAGAAAAAAAATGGACTCTTCTTTCTATGTCTTTCAGATCGAAATGCTAGAGCACAAATACGGCGGTCACCTGGTATCTCGCCGGGCAGCCTGCACCATCCAGACTGCTTTCCGGCAGTACCAGCTCAGCAAGAACTTTGAGAAGATCCGCAACTCGCTGCTTGAGAGCCGCATGCCACGCCGCATCTCTCTGAGGAAAGTCCGGGTCCAGAACTCGGAGAGCTTCTCCGCTGAGAAGGCGCTGGTGGAGGGGTACAACTTGGTGGGCATCCCATTGGTGAGGTCCCCATCTTTGCCAGCCACCATCAGTGGGGCACTGACCGAGCTGGAGGACTCCTTCACAGAACAAGTTCAATCTCTGGCCAAGTCTATTGATGATGCCCTCAGCACCTGGAGCCTGAAGACCATGTGCTCACTGCAAGATGGGGGCTCATACCAGATAAGGGAGACCTTCAGTGCTAGCTCAATGCAGCCAAACCAAGACTTAGAAGCTGAGCTGCAGGACAAAGAGAAGGAGGAAGGACTCCTTCCAGATACCCTACCCAAGAGCAGCAGCACTCTCATGATGGCTTTTCGAGATGTCACAGTCCAGATCGATAACAAAAACATCTCTGTCTCATCGTCTACCTCAGTGTCCATGGCAAACTGCCTCGGCAGCAACGCCCAGGCTGGGGTCTCTCAAACTACCAAAGCTGAAGAGAGCCCGGGAGAAGGGGAGGGAGAAGCCAGTGAACCACCACCTGCCCCAGAGAGCTTACCTGAGTCCGGAGCTCTCCAGAACAGCCACACATTCACTGAGGTGAATGTCAGCACTAATGGCACGGGCGACAGCAGTGCTGAGCCCGGGCAGATGTCAGTGCAGAAGCTCCCGTTTGATGCTAGCAACGAGGCGGGGCAAAGCAAAGGCTCTGAGTCTGAGAATGCAGACAACTCAGAGCAGCTGAGCAGCAGCAGCACCTCCACTTCGGCCAAGTCAGCCTCTGAGGTGTCCTCAAAAGAAGCACTGCAGGCCATGATCCTCAGCCTCCCAAGGTACCACTGCGAGAACCCAGCTATCTGCAAGTCCCCCACACTTTCCACAGACACCATGAGGAAACGCCTCTACCGCATTGGCCTGAACCTCTTTAATATGTAAGTAACTCTTCCTCTTTTGTGTTTCCCAGCCTTTTTCATGCCAGCCTGTGGAGGCAGGCTCCTGGTCTAGATCCTTCTCTGGGGAAGTTCTCTCATATTCAAGGGCATGACCACCTGGGTATGCAATGCAGATCACAGGTTGGCTGCCCAGAAAGTTTTTCCCTGAAGTCCCCCAAGTGCTGTCCTGATGTTTTACCCAAAAGAGGAACAAACCCAGCGCCCCATGAGTAGTGCCCATGCTCTCCTGAATTCTGATCCTTCAGTCCCAGTTGCTGTCCTTTTGGCATTCGCCAGCTGAGGCTGTGACCTAGGCTCCTGCTCCACTCTGTTGCAAAGGAACAAGCATACCTGGGACCGTAAACCTGGCTCTGGTTACTTAACATGGGGCATTTCCAAGGAGAGAGACAAGAGGTGGAGGTGAGCTTAGCTAGCCCGGTATAAGTATTCTGGCTGTCATTTTCCTTATGGTGTTTGGGTAGATTTTCACCTGACACACCAGGTTTAGTCATCTCAGTCTTTCACACATATGAGTCTCATATCCTATGAAAAGGTTGTAGGTGTGAAAGCAAAAGCAGAGCAGCCCAGACATTATCATCAGACAAGGTTAACCTGACAGGTCACACGTAGTCTATTTTGGGTTGGCAGAAAGCAGCTGAGCTCCTTTAAAGAGCTTTAGATTTGCTCGTTGCCTTTCAATGAGACTTGAGAAGCCCTGAGAAATACTGGGGTTTGCTCCATCACGACACTCTCATTGTTTGCTGCCTTGGTTTCCATTTGAGGCTCGAGATGGTAATGCACTCACACTCAAAGAATGTTTTGCCACATCTTAGCATGGACCTTTTAGTCAGAGTGAGGACTGAGGATAATGCAGTCCTAGGCAGAAGGCTTGCACAGGCAAGGGGGCAATGCATAGGATTTATACATGTAGCATGGATGCTGTGGACTGAAGGAGACAGGAACCTGGAAGAGGGGTTTTTTGTGGCTGGGCTCAGAGCATGTACAGAAGTGTTGTTAGAGGAGACAGATTTGCGACTTTTACAGAACTGAGGAGGACATTTTAGTACCTAAGAGAAAAGGTTCTGAGCAGATGGGTCCATGTATATTTATCAAAGTCGGTCTCTGGGCACATGCAGATTTGCCTGATGAACACAAGCAGGCTGGAACGACAGAAGATGGGCACCAGATGCAGGTGGGGGTTGATTATGGTAGAGAGAGTTCCAAGTCCATACAGATGTTCTGCTGTTTGTGCTGGGATAGGGGCACTTCTGGAGGGGGCCGTGGAGCTCACATCTCTGCTACGAAGTGTTCCAGTATTCCTGCTTGGCAGGAGTCCCTCCATCCAACATGTTTTCATTTGGTTCCTCTGCAGCTGATGTGAGCACTGATGTGAAGATAGAGCAGGGTGCAAATGCTTTCTTCCAGCCTCTCCTTCTCCCTCCATCTGCCTGGCACACGTTTATGTGACAGCTTAGCAGCACCAGGTCTGGTCTGGGGAAGCAGCTCTGCCATTCTCCTTTATTCACAGTGACCTGGGTTCACTGCACCTTGCAGGTCCCTATGGGATGGAAGACTTACTGTGGAGCTCCAAAACACAACTACGTATCCAGGGCTCCCCTGCTCCCTTGAAACTGGCTGCTGGAATAATGTGTGGTAACCTGTAAGGCTCCCTTTTTTTGACAAAATGTGGGAGGGCAGGGAGAGGTGAACTGACCTGTTAGAGATGGTGAGCGAAGCCTTTTCTCTAAGCAGGATCTAAGGGACATGTGGCTCCCCTTGTGAGACAATAGTGCATCTCCACCCAAGGGCCTGGGAGGGCCATTCAGCTTTTCGCAGTTATTTGGTTGTTGGTTTCCCTGACAATTTCTGGCAAGGAGCCAGCTTACCATAGAGTTGCAGAATCATTAAGGTTGGAAACAACCTTCAAGATCATCAGTCCAACCATCTACTAAGTATTATCCAGAACTCTAAACCATATACTGAAGTGCCACATCTAGACATTTTTTGAACACCTCCAGGGTTGGTGAGTCTATCACCTCCCTGGGCAGCCTGTTCCAAGGCCTCACCACTCTCTCAGTAAAGAAATCAAACCTAAACCTCCCCTGGCACAACTTAAGGCCATTTTCTCTCATCCTAGCACTAGTTATCCTGGGAGAAGAGACCAACCCCCACCTCACTACAACCTCCCTTCAGGTAGCTGTAGAGAGCAATGAGGTCTCCCCTCAGTCTTCTTTCCTCCAGACTAAACAATCCTGGGTCCCTCAGCCTCTCCTCATCAGACATGTTCTCCAGACCCTTCACCAGCTTTGCTGCCCTTCTCTGGACCTGCCCCAGCACCTCAACATCTTTTTTATCCTGTGGCCCCCAAAACTGGACACAGTACTCAAGCTGTGGCCTCACCAGTGCCGAGTACAAGGGCACAATCACCTCCCTGCCCCTGCTGGCCCCACTGTTCCTGACATGGGCCAGGATGCCATTGGCCTTCTTGGCCACCCGGGCACACTTTGCAATGTGGGTGCCAACCCACAGGGCATGGAGCTGAAGCTGTGCGTGTGCTTGTCGGTGTCCTTCTTGCTGGCTGCTCCCCTGGACCAAAAGCTGAAAGCCTCCAGTTGCTGGCAGCATCTGCCACACTCTATCTGGCCTTGCACTGCGTTTTCAGAAAGCATCTCTCTGGCTCCCAGCAGGCCCCTGGGAGCACATTGATGCTGTGGTGCTGTGGCACTTTCCCCATCCCCACTCCACAGTGAGGGGGTGGAATCCCTGGAACAGAGAGTGCTTCATTATGCAGCTCTGCTGTAATAACTCAGGGTGTGTGGGCAGCTGGCTGCGTGGGCAGAGGGAAAGCCAGCAGGACGTGAGGAATCCCGCAGCATTTTCTGGCCATGCTTAACACCCCTGCAACACTAAAGAAAATAGAAGGGACCAGGCTCAGGAGAGATGGAGTGGAGTCATCTGCTGCACATCTGGGTACAAGCTGCGGTAGATGGGATACGACTGCAGGTGTTCAGTGGCAGAGATGCTGTGCTGCTCTTAGGATTCTATGGGGAAAGAACTGAATCTGATGAAAGGCTGCTGTTAGTGGAAGAACAGAGTGTGCAAATATGTTTGAGTTATAGTCTAGGCAGCGCAGGAGGGCTGTTGTGTGACACCTTTGCACATCCATGCCAGTGCATGACCTGTATTTTTCTGACCATATTCGGCTCCCAGCTCCTCTGAAGTGAATCTAATGTCAGTGCTGTGGCTTTGGAGTCACACTAAAGTGTGTAGCTGAGCTCACCCCTGGGCTGAGAACACCGTGCCATACCTTGCCAAACACCGAGGTGTGCGGGTGTGTTTTATGAATCTCTGATGCTTAGCGTAACTTTAGTCCTGACCATATGACCTTTGCACTTAGCAGAGAACTTTGCCTGTGGTCTTCAAAGGTGAACCAGGAGGTCTGTGTCATAATACAGAAGGTGCACTGTTGCTTTTCCCTGAAGAAACCCTGGGTTTCTCAATATTGCATTTTGTAGCTCTCCTGTTCATAAATTTGATGGTCTGTTTTTTTCCCTTAGCCACTCTCCCCAGGGATGCCACATTGCCCAGGATATTTCCTTTGTGACATTACAGAGTAAGCAGAACTATTTCAAGCCTATCTACTTTCTGAATACCCATGAGGCCCCTGTAAGGAGTAGGCCATTCTCCTGAATGCTGATCCCCTTATAGCTAGACATATGTTGCTCACCCACATCCTCCACCACCTGACAGTGTCACAGTCTGTGCCTGTGTGTATCATGCATTCACGTGCTCTGAGATCTCATCCTGTCCTTTCCTCACCCCAGGAAATCGCCTGAGCAAACTCACTCCTTGAGCCTTGACAAAGATCCCTGATTGTAAGTTAAAGATGGGTGCGTGGCATCCTTCCATGAAGCAGCTACCCTCTTACCTCTCCCCACTGACCAGCTCAGATAACTACAGCAATGTGGAAATGTTCCTGGCACTGTACTAATCCCCCTCAGCAAGAAAGCATCATGACAGGCACCCTGCAGTGGGGCAGACTGGAATATAGGAAGAAAACCACCTACACGATACACATGGATAGACCCATTCCTGGGGACAGACACCACAGCCGTCCCCAGGATGGATAGAAGCCTGTGTGCTTATAGGAGATGGAAAGAGAAGCCAAAATACACAGACACACGGGCTCTGATGGACAGGTGTGGTGCAAGAGAAGTCTGCTTGCACAGGACAGACATGAACTTGTGCTGGCTGGGAGGCGTGCTGCCCCCTGAGAGCCGTACACACGGGCACGCTCCCACAACCAGCCGGCCAGACCCACTCAGCACCAGGCTGGCTCTGGGAGAGGCAGTCACAGCTGGGGAGGGAGCAAAGCCCTTGGTCTGGGAGCTGCAGGCAGCTTTCCCCCAGCTCTGACAAGGCACTCTCCAAGTGCACGCTCTCATCCACCCACACGCAGAGATTTCTGCCTGAGGGGCTAAATCAATAGAGAAGGGAAGAACAGCACAGCAAAGGGGAGGGAGAAAAGAGCAAATCTGAGCATGGGATTTCTGTTCAGGCAGCCAGCACCAGGCTCAGGTGAGGAAGGTAGGCAGTGTCACTCAGCACTTAAAACGTCTGGAAAAGAATATTTATTTTTTTAAACACAAAGAGTGGTTATGCCCCTTTGTATCTTGAGCCTCTTTTGCCTATAGACTGTAGCAGCAATGTCTCTAAATCTTTTCACAGCCACATTTTTCCCTTTGCCTCCATCTGCCCTACAGAAGGTGCAGCCCCGGCTCCCCTAAAGCAAAAGGTCATATGCCCAGCTCTCCCCCCTGGTCCCTGGGGACACCTCTCTGTGGGTTGCATTTGGAGCAGCTGAACATACTGACATTTCCCATGCTGTTTGTGTGGGGGATGGTCTCATCATGCCCTCACAGGGACCCTGAATAAACTAAGCTGGGGCTAGTAGGATACAAGAGCCTTTGACTCTGGAGCAGATGGGTGGTAGAAGAGAGTCACTGATGAGGCTGGTGTGATGCCGCAGGATCCTTTGTGGCAGTGAGATGGCACTGGTGATTGCCAGGTGACAGCAGGTGCTGCAAGTGACTAAGGAAGTCCCGTGGCATCCTTTTGTCCTCAGTGGCAAGTGGGAGGGACTCCCCCAAGTCACTTTTCCCTGCCTCTGCCAGTCCCATCCCTGCCACACGCATGTGTTTACAGGAGCCCACTCACGTACCGCGGGCTGCATCGCTGCAAGCCGTGAGGTGAGCCAGAGGCAATAATGCCTCTAAGAGCTCGTGCAAGCTCACCGTGTCTCTGTGCTTCCATTTCAGAAACCCTGACAAAGGCATCCAGTTCCTGATCTCCCGAGGCTTCATCCCGGACACCCCCATTGGGGTGGCACATTTCCTGCTCCAGCGGAAAGGCCTCAGCCGCCAGATGATCGGGGAGTTCCTGGGCAACAGCAAGAAGCAGTTCAACAGGGATGTTCTGGAGTAAGTGTGGAGACCTCTTTTCCTCCTCTCTGCACTGTAAAGGTGTTGCCAGTCCACTCTGCCCTTGGCTGCAGCAGCAGGCAGTCCGTCCTCTGTGCCCCTGCAGGAATTTCACGATTCCCACTCCCTATCTGGCACCTCTCAATGCATTTCCCAGCAGTGCATTTCCCTCTTCATATCTGCAGCCCTTTCATTTCAGTCTCTCTTTAGTGGGGCTGTGATCATCTAGCAGGAGCTCAGCACCATCGGGAGGTAGAACTAGTGATGCTGGGAGGTTTTGTGACTGGGAAGCTCTGTGACCGGGGTCTCACCCCATCTGGATAAATGCTTTCCTGGAAGTACTGAGAGAAGCAGAGGAGGAAAAATACCTGCTCCTTTCTGGGAGACCAGCAGGGAGCAGCTAATGCTGGCTTTACACCTGGTTATCGTTGTGTCAAGTTTTGAGATGGGTGGCCTTTTCAGTTTGTCTAACTGCACTATGGGGATGGTAAGAGTGGAGTTGGTCCTGTTTGTGGTAATGAAGAGTTCTGCATGAGGAGGGGTGCTCCTTAGGGTTTATCATTACTGCTGCAGCCACAAAGCACTGAGGAACATCCCCACTTTAAAATCTCCAGTGGGCAAAGCTGTCCCTTTTCTGAACAAGATCTCCTCCCTGCTCTGTTCAGTGGCTGCCTTTGCTGAAATTTTCCCTTCATTTCTCTCACCGTGACCCTCTCCTGGTCACACAAACCTCAGCCTACACCTCTCTCCTCTTTCAAGTCTTGCAGTTTGGGATGCAAAATCCTGTGAATGCCCAAGACCTACACGACCTCAGCACCTGCCTGTTGCTCTGCCTTCTGCACTGTAACCATTTGTAACTTGTCAGCCCCAGCATCACAGGGGCAGGGTCCAAAGGGTTAGGAAGAAAAGTATCTTACCTGTAGTTCTGAGCAGTGTCCAAGATGACAGGCTTTTTGCAAAGATAGGTCTGGGGAAATGAGATGAGCCTTTGTTTCCTGCTTGGTCCTGATCTACGTCAGATGAGGGAAAAGGAGATATGGCATGATATGATATATGATAAAAAGTGGACATCAGGAACAGGGGACACCACCTCTCCGAGCCTGAGAACTGCTACAGTGAAAGTAGGGCAAGTTTGCACCAGAGTGTGAATGTGAGGGCTACCATGCAGGGTGATGTGACCTGTGTTGTCAGGGAGTTATCATCTCATTCAAAGACACGTTTTGATGGATGACCAGCACTCAGCTGGGCCTTTCTTTAATTCAGCACAAGCACAGTTCTAAGTGAGAGTCGCCTTTCCATTAGGCAGCAAGTCCTTTGCACTGGATCCGTTATATTCTCTCATTCTCCATCATCCCTTAAATTTTGCAGTGGTTTCTCTTGAACCAAGACAAACAGTAACCCTAAATCCAACACACACACCACTTCTCCAGGTAAAGACTGGAGGATGCCAGTACAAGAGCTAAATCTGAGCCCAGATTTCAAAATTCATTCCTGCTGCTTATTGCTGCAGGTACCTGACCCCTCTTCCATCCCTTTTTTAATATACTGTATGGGTATTGATTTGGCCTGCAACAAGACACGTGTTCTCTCCAGTCTCTTCATGCTGAGAGCTACAATTAAAAGTAATTGCCTCTTTTTCTACAGCAAGCAATATGTGGGCTGCTTCCCCTGACAGGTACTCTGCTGAAGTCCATACCTAGCCTCTTCACAGACAGGGAAATATTGCAATAGCAGTAGGCTGGCACTTCCCTGTAGTCCTAAATTTGGCATCATCCCTGCGGATGACCATGTTCTTCTGCCTCACATGTGACTACAAACTCTGTGTCAGCAGCTCCCGAGAATAATCCTGACTGCAAAGTTTGTTGTCTACCTCTCAGCCTCAATGCCCAGGAGCTGCTGTGTTGTGGTTGCCTGTGTTGTCTCTGCGTGTCGCAAGAGGGTCATTAAAGTAGGTGGCCCTACTCCCTCATGCTCATTAATCTCAGTTCTCACTGCACCTCTCAGTGTAGCCTCCAGATGTTTGATGAAAAGAGTGACCCTGCCATCCTATTTACAGATGTGGAAAACAAGGCTCAAAGATGGGAAGTGAGTTCTTGAGGCTGAGCGTACACGAACATATCTTGGACATGGCATGGATGTATATCAAGCCACTGAGCCTTAATTTGGGGTCCAACCTGTGTCTGATCTCTCCAGGTGACAGATGATGTTCTTGCACTAACAATCTGTGCTGCCATCCCCTCTTCACAATAAACTGCTCATTGTCTTCCTTAAAGGCAAAGATAATAGTAGAGATAAAACATACACAAAATGTTCTAAACCAGAAATGAAAACCCACACATACTCAGCTGGTTGTAGCTGTGCTGTTTGTGGCTGCTTTCACTCTCTTCCTGTGTCAGTTCTGAGCTTGGGGATAGCAAGGGTTGGTAGTTTTTGCAAGCAAGTTTTCATCAGCTGCTTGTGTCAGCAGTGTGACATGCATGGAAACAAGGCATTGCCACGAGAAATTCTGGCCCAGGATTATCATGCTGGATATTTTTCCTGTCCATGCTGCAGGATGGAGAGGGCTGGCAGTGTAGTATACTGGAATAGGGCTGGAATTTCCAGTGAACTATAGCTCAGGGGCTCCTTGTGTGGGAGCAAGAGGCAGCTCAAAGACCTTGTGCAATTTTAGAACTGTAAACCTAGTCTGGTTCTCATTCTCCATCCAGCTGCAACCAAACTAGCTCAGGGATACTGGCACAGGTTGGGAAAACTGACACTGCAAGGACTGTCTCGCAGTCCCCACATCTACCCGCGCTTAGCAAGCCATTGTTAGGGTACATGGTGTTCCCTGGAGAGCACGTGTCAGACAAGATATCTCCTGCAGTAGCTTCTGCACAATTTGCCCGATGCCACCAGTCATTCTCGTGGCCCAAGTGGGCAGAAGAACAACAGGCACTGCTAGTCCTGGCAAACTCAAATGTCCAGGCAGGGTGACCATGATCAGGCAGTAGTTGTTGGACAGGCTCTGGCCACCTGCAGTGAGCAAGCCTGTATGCAGGGGGAGATGACTCTACCCCTTCACATCCCAGACGTGTCCCTTTAGCCTTCCCGGCCTGAAAGCAGTTTCAATTATTGATGTTGCCTGCTGTGTTAGTTTAGCTTTCGCTCAATGTGAAAACTTGTGTTAGAATTGTGTATTGTAAGCATTGTTTCTATTGCAGCTAGGTTGAATTAACTCAATTGCATGAATAAATAATAGGACAGCTTTTAAAACATCTGCAAAAGTGTTGGCCTCCCTTGTGCATTTGGAGGAGGGGCAGAGCTGTGCAGGTTACAAACTCTAGACTCAGCTGTAAGTCCAGCCATAAATCTATACTCTGCAAACTTGTCTTGGCTTCCATAGGTACTGAATCTGTACTGGCTGGCAAACAAGCCAAAGCCTGCCTCTTCCTGGAGTCATGAAACAGAGCTCAGGAGTGCACAGTGGCAACTGGCACTGTGAAGATGGTCCCTCTTTACTGCCCACCTAGTAAAAGCAAAACTCCAGAGAAGAGCCATTCTGGTTGCAAAGCCAGTTATGTACATGGGCAGGGGGTGAGTGAGAGTAAGGATGCAATGAGTCTTGAGCACTTATGCTAGTTTGCCTTCCCACACCTGCATGCCCAGTGTCTAAATGCCCTGAAATTTTATTTTCCCTTCCATCTTCCTACTCTGTCTTTCAACCTTTAACTGATTTTCTCAATGTTCTAGTTTAGACTGGACATCTAGATTTTGGCATTTTATGTTATGGGGGATAAATCCCATCTGTAACCAATGTAAGAACCACTCACTGTGATCTAGCTTCCCACAGTAAGATCCAGCCTCTTCTCCTGGGAATCTACAACATGCCCTGCAGCCAGCTGGAAGGAGTCACTTGGGGGACCTATCCCAGAGTTTCAGTGTCTACTGGTCCCGCTTATACAGCTGTAGAGAGGTCGTGTGGGTCGTTAAAGCACTGACCTGGTAATGAGAAGTCTTTATCAAATCCGCTTGGCAAGTGCTGCAGAAAAATCATTTTCTTACTTTGAAAAAGTCGAGCTCAAAACACTAACACATATTTTTAATATGAGACTCCTCACCATTCTTGCATCCTTTCTTCATTCCTCAATTTATTGGGTTTGTTTTTCTTTTTATGCACTCTTCATTCTGTGTTCATTTGTTTCTTTTGTTCTCCTTCATTCATACTTCAGTTCGTTCTTCCCCTCCACCTGTTTCTGACTCAGGAATTGCTTCCATTTATAGCTCAATCACGAACAAGATAATGTGAGTTATGCCATGTATGGAGTTGGCTGTGCTGCTGGTACAAGATGGTTTGTGTTCAGGTTGTGGGACTTGGAAGCGCAGAAGTGTTTGTCCTGGTACATTTGCTGTCAGAGGAGAAAGGGTCAGGGATTAAAGCAGAGAGGACATTGTGCTGAGTCAGGGGCTGGTTGGTCTTGGAGTGTAACTTGCTGTTAGACATGGTCTTCCTGTGGGTGAGCAGCTCTCCTGTCTGTCAGGTGTGTATTGTCTTCTCTTTCTCTCACGGGAAGTCAGAGAAAGAAAAGATGCTCTTAGGAGTGAAGTGCAGAGCGGTGAGCCCAGCAAGAGTCTGTGTCTCAAAGAAGTGTTAAGATTCCTGTTGGGTCGGTGTAGTGAACTTGACAGGTTAGCCCAAAGTAGCCTCTTTCCCCTTCCCACTGGTGACATTACAGAGGACCAATTAAAGACTTGCATTACAGGAAGGTTTGAGCAGCACAGTGCTGCAGCCTGTGCTGGTGAGCAATAGATGTGATGGAAAACGTGGAGCAATATGATGTGATGGAAACAGGACAGAAGGAAGAACATGTTAGGCAGTTCTGGCCAAGCGGAGCTGTGGCACAGATCAAGAACAAGAGCAGCTTTCCCATGCCAGACTTGCAAAGGTTGAAGGTGCAGCTTGAACCTGCCTATGTGCCCAGGGAAAGTGTCCCCCACAAGGGACAAGGGTTCCCAATGTCCCTTGGAGGGGAAGATGAAGGCTGGGCAGAACTCAACCATGCATGGCCAGCGTGCCTTGAGTGGGAACAGCTGTCCACCTTGTGAGGCACCTCTGGTACAAGGTGTGGTACACTAGGCAATTTCTTGCTTGGGAAGAAGTGGGTGCCCAAATGAGTAGCCATATGGGCTACCAGTAGCCCTGTCAGGGCAAGTAGGATGACAGCCCCAGAAAAATAGAGATAATGCGTGTAATACAGCATCCCCCAGAAAGGGAAGACTGGTGTGGGCCATTGTCTCCATCATAGAGACTTTCCTTGCAAAAGGAGGGCATGGAGGGCAGGACTGGGACACACACATGTGCCCGCTGGTGCAAGGAAGCAGTGAGTCCTGCTCACCTTTCTGTGAGCCTCAGTTCACATGTGCAGGGCAGCCAGCTACTAAAGAGCTGAGCTCTTCCCCTGCAGTCCACCCTAAGCTCAGTTCATGTTCGGAAAGCTTGTAGGGTTAGGGAGGCTGAGAAGAGGGGTGTTTTTTATTAGTATCTTTGTTCCTTGTGGTTTTTAACTTTCCACCTGGCTGCCTCTCCCCCTTGCTCCCTCCCTGAGCGTGGGCTGCAGGTTCATTACAGACGCTTTTAGTTGCAGCCCATCTCATGCTGCATTGTCACCTGAGTGGCAAAGCTGGAAAATAGGTCATTACGCTTGGGTGAGCAGATCCCAGCCCCACACGATACAGCTGCTTTCTGCCTTCACTGAACCCTTTCACCACAAGGCTTTTTGCATAGCCCTGTGCTAAATCCTTACAGCTCTGATGCCACTATGTCCATCCCCTTCTGGGGGGACATGGCCTGCCGCCTAGGAGGCAGTACAGCTACCACAGAGGTAATAGCTGAGCAAAATGATCCAGCTAGGAACCCACCCTTTGGTCCTGGCACTTGGTGGGCAATTCTCTGCAGTTGTGAGGTGCCTGTCTGCCAAGCATCTCCGGACAGACCAAGCTCCCCTGTGTACACAGGGGGCACAAGAGCTCTCAAACTCCACCACTTTGTTTTTGAGGCAGGGTGTCAGCACTTTTGCTCACTTCAGCAACATGATCCAAACATCCAAAGTCCCATCCCTGCGAGGAGTGGGCTGAATGCATCTCTGGATGCACTGTGAGCTCAATTAACGAGGCTTGTTGCAAATCTATGGGGATGAAGGAGTTGAAACAGGAGGAGATTTTATAAGGTGATTACTCTGCCCCTGCTTTGTTATCCTTCAGGCCTCCTGGTGGTACTGGAATAGACATCTCATAGGCGTTCTGCTGTTTGTGGAGAAATGAACTCAGCGCTTGTTTTGTCACATGCACATAAGCTGCTGTTTTATTCCTTGGGTGCAGAAAGCCATCCTCTCGCAGCTCAACCTCTGTCTCTTACAGTTGTAAATCCAGTTCTGGAGAGAGGCACCCCCTTGTGCAGGTTGGTTACACTGCCTTTTGCATTGCAGCTCTGAAGGCTGGTGAGATCAATGTATGCTCGCCAAGATATCCTATGTCAGCTTCCAGGGTCTCCACCTTGGAAAGAAAAGGTCTCCTTGCTCTGGTTTGACAAAGAAAGTTGTGTTGCATTTCATGGGAGCTCTGACATAGGCACCACAGTGCTTTTGGGAAGTTAACAAGAGTCTCTACAGGAATTCAAGGTCAGGCAAGGCAGCCAAACTTGTAGCCACCTAGAAGAGGAGCAGGAACGTGGCAGCCCTATGGCGCAAGGCTCTTTGGCTTATTGAATGGACTTTGCTGCATCAAATTTGCTCACAAAAAAAATCAGACAACTACAATCCACCATTCTTTCTGTCTGTCCAGCAGCAGAAAGTATCAGCGTACGTGATGGCTCCTCTAGGAGCTATTCCTCAGGCTTTTGGCACAGGCTTTGCTAGATAAATCAAATGGAGGCTCAGGATGACTTTGCTTGAGTCAAACTTTTTTCTTAACCTGTTCTTGCCACCTGGGCAATTTTTCTCAGGAAGCAGGACAAGGCGCACCCTCACTGGGGCAGAGGGACAAATGGGAGGGATTCCCAGGAGTTCTTTGGAATTTACCAAATAAACCTGCATCTGTCAGCCCATGAACAAAACTCTCAAAGGAGAAGCTGAGCATGACTCAGATAGCAATGCCTGTCTGAGTCTGAAAGAGCTATAAACAGCTGCCGTGTCCTACTTGCCCTAATAAAGACTTGATGCTTTCTGTATCAAGGGCATTGACTTTATTATCTGAGATTCGTACACAAAGAGGAGAACGTGTTAGAGCAGCCTGTGTGAGGGGAGAAGGATTGATTAATGACAGAGGGAGAGAAAGAGATATGATTTAATGCTGGTGGATTGGGGTTACTAGGGTGACCTCATCAGGTCTCACTGGTGTGTGCAAGGACGCTGCTTTCACACGTCTGGAAGCAGACAGTAACAGCAAAATCACTGGGGTCAATGCTGAGAAACATCACACCCTGGAAATGATTAAAAAATAATAATGAAAGTCCAACTGCAGAGGTGGCCGCAGCTGTGAGCACAATAATGACTAACCGGAGAAAAACTTTCCTTACTATCAAAGATAAATTCAAAGAAGCAGAATGCCTTGATGTTAACCCAAGGGACACGTGAGTATAAGTATGAGAAAAATAAAAATGACAAAGAGGCAGTGGAGGAAGTTTTTGCTGTTGCCAGAAATCATGTGACTGTTTCTGCAGTCCACCTCTTGGAAAGGAAAAAAAAGATTTCACCGGAGATTTCCTGTGAGGGCAGCCCCATTGATTCTCTGCCCTTGCTCCTCACCAGTTGTTCCTATATTTTGATTATACGAAGTTTGTTCAGGGAAAGATTTCATGTTTCCTAGCTGAGGTTGTAATGACTCCAACCTTAGGAGATACTGAACACTCTAAGAGCTCTTGGTAGGTTGCTCTGTGGCTGTCACACTCATTAAGCAATGCCAGCTCTTGAATCAATAGAGGAATGGAAGAGTGGAGAGACATCTCGGAGCATTTGAACCCCATCCCTCACCCTTTTGAGACATCATGCAATAGATTATTATTCTAGCAAGGATGCACATGACATTCACGTAACCCTTCCCCACATCCTCCAGCAAACTGCAGCACTATAGAAAAGACCATCAGACACATCTCCAGTTTATCTCAGAAAGGAAGAAGAAAAATCTGATGCAAGTGCATCCCTTTATTAGCAGAAGGTTGTTTGGTAAAGTTTCCAGATAATTCTAGGAAATGGAAGGATCTGGAAGGGAGCTAATCCCCTCCCCCTTTATTTTCCTTGTACCCCCCCTCATAGAGGTCCTAGAAAACTGGTCTTAGGGAAAATTTCCTCCTAACTTTAAATTTCGGGTCAGTTTATCATTTATAACATGAGAAAGCAAACACAGTACGGAGGATGAAGGGGGGGAGGGGAGGTAGAATTAGCATCCAAGATACATAGAAGCAGAAAATATGAAAACCTTGAATTTTTGATACACTTGTAATGTCAAGGCAGTGCCATATGACTGAAGATTGGTAAATTGGTAACTTTATATTTGAGAAAGGCTTAAAGAAAATGGGATTTTGACACCTGTGAATTTCTTGTTCTGTCTTACAGAATGTCACGTTTGAGAATATATTTACAGGAAAGAATCAGGGCAGTCAGGAAGGTAAATGGGACATACCAGAGCCAGTGGACAGTAGGTTAATTCAGTGTCTGTCTTTGTTAAAATAACCTGTTTTCTAGACAAGGGATATTCAGAAGGTAATTCTAGACTTCAGCAAAGCAACTGAGGTGAGAAATTGTTGTCTGAGAGTAGAAGAGAGAGAAATTAGCAGAGGAACCATAAATGGAGGAGAGAACTGGCTGATGCAGACATTAGTGCCTACATGCTCTGCTGAAATGGGAAGCTGGGCCTAAGGGAGGTCATGAGGAGAGGTTTTTGAGGCTAGTGCTTTGATTAATGCTTGCAGTAATGACCTGGATGCTAAAGGATGCTAACAAAATGTGCTGAAGCCATATGGGGAAGGCATTGTCATTACAGTATCACGTAGCACAAATAAGAAGAACTAGATTATTTGACTAATATGGACAGCAAGAACTATAGAAGTAAGTTTGGGAGACTAACAGTAGGACTTTTATAAGTGGGGAATGAGAGAATTTTAGTGGGGAATGAGAGATGGCATCCCCTTCTTTGGGTATCTACATTGTCTATGACTTGCCAGTGTGCAGTGCATCGCTGCGAAAGCAAAAGCAATACCAGATGTACGGGGTGAAGGTTTTCCAGCAGATGACAGGGAAGCATGGCATGGAGGTATGGTGGAAATGGAAATGGTTGCCTGGAATGAATAGAATTGTATAAAATGAATAAGGGTTTGGACAGAATGAATTGTTGGGAACTCCTGGTGTTTGATGACACAGGCAGTGTTACTGTGCTTGCTGTTACCAGCTGCAGTGGTCCTGCTTGCTCTGACCTGTCTCTGGTCTTTAAAGACAATAACAAACGTTGCTGCAGTGGTTAATGGGAGTGAAGAAGGTATGGGTCGCAAAGGCAGGTGTATCCTGGAAGGTGGGGACAGGACAAGTGCAGGAACAGCCCAATGGAGAGAGATAAGAGGAGGATGGGTAAGTGAACAAGTGCATGTGCTGTGAGGGAGGGGGAACGGGGAGGGTGTGTAGGATTACCAGGTGACAGGAAAGGCAGAAATAGATGGATCTATATCTATATTGATATAAGTGTCTACCTATGGCAATACAGATATCTTGATATAGGTACAGGTAAATATCAGTACATATATATACTTTCTCTGCATGTGTATACGTAAATATATGTGCTGTATATGGTATGATATGATATATATCCCTCAGGGTGTATATACAAACATGGGAAGATAGAGATATATATGTGGTTAGGCACGAGAATTGCTCACCTGCTGTACAATGCAGGAATCCCTTGTCTGGAATTACTGCCCATGTTATGTATGATCTGGGCAGCTGTAGTGATGTCTCAGGGCCTCTCCCATGGTATTTCCCTGGGGCACTGAGCCTTGGCACCGCAGTGAAGGAGCTTGCCTGGTGTCCTCCTTGCCTGGAGGTGCTGCTGAAGGCCGTGTCCCCCTTCTCGCAGCTGCGTGGTGGACGAGATGGACTTCTCAGGCATGGAGCTGGATGAAGCCCTTCGGAAATTCCAGGCCCACATCCGTGTGCAGGGGGAGGCACAGAAGGTCGAGCGGCTAATTGAGGCTTTCAGGTAAGAGAACGAGCCCTGTAACCCCAGCCCTGCAACCAGGTGGAAGCAGAGAGCACACCCAAGGCAGACAACATACAGCAGCCAAAAAGTGACCTCCTTCCTAAAGAAGGTGATCACGGAGGGGCTTCTGAAGCATGGATGCCACTGCTGTGGCAGAGCCATGTCCTTGTCAGATGTAGAGCATCATGAAAGGCACCAAGGGCCAGAGTGAGGCCAGTTCTGATATGTCTGCCACCAAGGGATTCGCTGTTCATTGGTGACTCAGGAGAAGTGCAGCACTGGGGCTTGTAGGGGTGCTGGGTTCCTCCTTTGGCACATCCAGAGGAGTGCTATGTCCCTAGCAAGGCAGGCTGGAGTAGATACCTCCTATATTATCCTTACATAGTGACACCAGCCTGAGTAGTCCTCTCTAGTCTCTCTTACTCATGTGGTTCCTGAGGACAAGAGGGCCAAGGTTTCAGTGGCCTACTTCAGACACTGGTGGGTAATTTTGCCTTCAGAGATCAGTCAGTTCATTCTCATTTGTGTGAGAAGTGGAGTGAAAGGAGGAATTTGATCCACTTGTGATGACAGCATTGCCACCCTGGAGCAGAGGACTCCTATGTTCTGTGTTAAGTGTGTGCATCCCTCCTGCTGCAGCCAAAGGTACTGCATGTGTAACCCAGATGTGGTCCAGCAGTTTCACAACCCGGACACCATCTTCATCTTGGCCTTTGCAATCATCCTTCTCAATACGGACATGTACAGCCCCAACATTAAGCCTGACAGGAAGATGATGCTGGAGGACTTCATTCGCAATCTGAGAGGTGAGTGAGGATCATGCTTTGATTGTATTTCTTTTTTCCCTCTTGCTGCTCTAAATTCTGCCTAGGTAAAGGTAGCAAAAGCCTAGTGGAGCTGTCTTGTTCAGCTCCATCCTTCTTAGGCCCTGCTGGGTTGTCCTAAGCAAGCCCTTTTCCTCCGTTCTGCTTTGAATATGTGAACACATTTTCTTTCTATTCAGGCTAAATCTTCCCCTTCTTAATTGCTTGCAATTACTTATAGTAGTAACCGTAGGTGTGACAGAGTTCATGCATACATTACCTCTTTGCAGTTTTGGATACATCAGTTCCCCAAATCTATTTTGTTCTTGTTTTGAAGGTCAGTCCTTCCCATCTTGGTAATAGGCTGCTAAAAGCACTTTTTCAGATGTGGTCACAACACACTCATACATAGAGCCACTGCCTCCTCCTTATTTTCAGATCTACTAATGCAACTTAGTATTGTTTGGCCTTTTTGACATCAGGTCTAGACAAATTCTTGTCTAATTTCCCAGCCATGTTCACTCCTAAGTCATCCTAGGTCAGCCATCTTCCAAGTGTCTTTTACTGCACATCAAGTCCGATGAAGCTCCCTCAAAGTTTTTCCAGTGTAAATCCCCACCTAGATTTTGAACTGTTGTGGGTTACTTTGACTTGTTTCTTTGTCCTGACTGCTGCTCAGAAAGCATTGTCTCAGCTTCCCACACCTACCCCAATTTGACATCCCCTTCGTCATCCTCTTCAGGCTGAGATACTGAATGGGGCTGGTACCTGCCATCAACCCCTGTGGTATTACAGCTGATAACACTCACCCCAAAGGGTTTTTTTTTATGTTAACTTAAACTTAAGAGTTCCTTGAAAATCTGCCAGTTTATATCACAATGAATTGGGCCAACACAAGGATCACTCACGTCCAGTGTGTAGCACATCACAGTCACTGGAACGAGTGAACCTCCCCCAGTTACAGACAAGGGGAGAGTTCATTCCAGACTCACGTGCTTGCCAGTGCCTAGGGGAGTAGATTCACCAGCCTTTGTTTGAAAAAAGTCAGTGTCTTCAGGCTACATTTGCAAGGATGTGGATGAGGGAGCCAGGAGATGACAGTGCCTCTCCATTCCTCAGGAGTTCCTCAGCTGCATCCATCAGTTTTAAATGCCTGAAGGAATGCAGCTCAGAGGAAAGACTGGCAATTGAATTTGTGGTGGTTGGCTCAGGGAAGGGTGAAAGAAAACTTTTCTGCCAGGCTCTGCAAGGGTCAGACAGCAAAATTTGGAGACTTACCTAAGGAGATGTAAAAGAAGAAAGAGACAGGGCCAAGACAAAGAGATCACAGAGAGTAACAGGAAAGTATTACTCCTAGGAGAAGATCACAGAAGTGAAATGGTGGAGTCCACCAAGCAAACAGGAGAGCTGATGCTTGCACTGGCAGGAGGCGCTGAATCCCATTGTAGGTCTCCTCCACATCTAGCACTTCTGATGATATGAAATCAATGCAGGGGTTGCTGCTGAGTGGCCCGAGACAGATGAATGTGAAAATGTGGCTGTAAAGCCTTAGGGAACACATGGAAAGCAGCCATCCTGCAGAGCAGTGGAATAATGAAATCTTCTGCAATGGCCTTAGAGATGCCAGTCTCTCCTGCTGGTGTACTAGCTGTGTTAGAGCAAGAAAGAAGACAGCCTAAAGTGAAGTATTCTCTTTTCCTCCAGCATTCCCAGCACTGCACAGTACAGAGGCAGTAAGTCCCTGTCAGGGGCCACCAGTTCTTCCATTTCCTTTTCTTTCTGCCTAGCCTACCCAACATTTTCTGTGTGTGGCAGGGGTGGATGACGGTGCTGACATTCCACGGGAGCTGGTTGTGGGGATCTACGAGAGGATCCAGCAGAAAGAGCTAAAGTCCAATGAGGACCATGTGACTTATGTCACCAAAGTGGAGAAGTCCATAGTTGGAATGAAAACGGTGAGCACTCATAACCCCACTGGCACCCCTGCTGCCCTCTTCTCTGCCTTTTTCCTCTACATCCCTACTCTTTTTCTGTAATACTTTCCGTGCTTGCTTTGATGAATTCACTCCTTTTTCTCCAAACAATTTCTTCCTTGCTGTCTCATTCTTTCCTAATTTTGGGGGGTGTCTGTAGCCAGAGTTTACAGTATCTAGTGCAGCAATTGTTTGCCCAAGGATCTCATTGCCAGCCAGTGCAGGTCCTGCCTGCCAATGTTCCAGTGATAGCTCTGCAGTTTTTCAAACTTCCAGGCCCCATAAGGGTGTAGGAAGCAGAAAGTGAAGTGCTAGAAAACAATTTTTGCTTATCTGTCTCTAATGAGTTTCGTAAGGGTTGCTGGGGTTCAGAGGCCACCAGCTGCAGAGACAGGAGTAACTGATCCACAATGCAAAAGCATCCGCACTGTTTACTCCAGATGAGCAGAATCATTTCTCAAAGCCCAGGAAACTGGCGGATGTCCAGTGGGGTGAGAGAGGCTGAGCAGTCACTGTGCAGTGATTGGAAGCCCAAGGTACATGAAGAGAAGATGTGTGAGCAAGAGGGTTGCCTAAGCCTGTCCCACTCCTCTGATTTAACCAGATCACAAAGTCGTAGCTCTCTCTGCAATTGCACCAGCAGGAAGAGTAACGGTGAGGAGATGATTTGAGAGGGCAGAATTGGCTCGAGCTACTATCACTGTGGGCAGGGTTGTGCAGGCTGAGGGTGAGGGAGATGTGCAGTGGCACTTCCCTCAGCCTCTGCATGCTTTTGTGGGTCTTCTGCAGGTTCTGTCCGTGCCCCATCGCCGGCTGGTCTGCTGCAGCCGCCTGTATGAAGTGACTGATGTGAACAAAGTGCAGAAGCAGGCAGCTCACCAGAGGGAAGTTTTTCTCTTCAATGACCTGCTGGTGGTGAGTCTTGCTCTGACAATTAGGTGCTGCATTGATAAAACTTGCCCTTGTTTCTATAAAGCAATCCAAAGCCAGTCCACAACATCCATTTTCTGCCCCATCCTAAGGACAGACTACCTCCTGGTCCATCAACATTTTAAGATGCAGGTCTGTGTCCTTCACTGTTAAAAACCTACCAAATTTAAAGCTCCTCTAAACCTTGAAAAACCAAATTGTCACATCCCACAGCCATCCGAGCAATGTCATTCCTTTCTCTCCTGCCTTTGCCAGCAGGGAGGTTCACTGCATGAAAGGGAGGTTCATTTCTTTGTCTGTTTGTGCTATAGTAGACAGAGCCCTCCCATGCACTTTAAATCTTTCCTGCCAGACACTTTAAAACCACTGCCTTCTAATATTGCAAAGGTTCTAGGAGAGTAGATATTACTTACTGGAGCCCTAGATGTATATAGCATATATACATTTAGGGAGGTGTGGGAGTGTCCCCACCCATGGCAGGGGTGTTCGAAGTACTTGGTCTGTAAGGTCTCTTCCAACCCCAACCATTCTATGATCCTATGGTGCCATGATACTGCTTTTAAAAGTATCCCGCCCCAGCAACCTTGCAGCTGAGTTCAGACAGGTACAAGGGAGGGCAGAGGTACACCGAGACTGGGAGGAGAGCAAACAAGATGGAAGTTCTGCTGAATTTCGTGGTAAAATGAAACTGTGGATGTTTCAAATGTAAGTCTAAAACCAAACCCTTTTGTAGGCACAGAAGACAAGAGAGCTTTACCCACCTGTTCCTCTGCACCCGTTCGTACAGTTGTGAACGTCTGCTCCTTGCTGTCTCTCTGCACCATGGGATAGATCAGATCCATAAGAAGTAGTGCTGAGGGAGCAAGGGCAGCACAGCATTCATGTATGCTCTCGTTCCCAGTTCTAAAGTAATTCTGACAGGCTTCCCTTCACCTTTTGGTCTGGGCCTCAGTGAAGAGAATTACTCATCCAGAATCAGAAATGGGGGCATCAAAAAGCCAGTACCCCTGGGAGGCAGGGAGCTGAGTGGTCCCCAGGGCTGTGCATGCAGAATTTCAGAAGTTGTTAACAGTGCAGCGTGCCAGGCAGCTTTCTGGGCAAAGAGCCTTTCAGTCACCAAGTATTACTCCTGTGCATGATTAACAGAGCTTGCAAAAAGCTTTTTAGCTTTGAGCTGTTTGCATTGTTCTTGCCTCACTGTTCCCCAGGACCCTGCCCAATGGTGCATCTCTCCCTCCAACAGATCCTCAAGCTTTGCCCCAAGAAGAAGAGCTCCTCAACATACACATTTTGCAAGTCTGTTGGCCTGCTAGGGATGCAGTTCCATCTCTTTGAGAATGAGTGTAAGTCCATTGCTTCTTGTTTACGTGGAGAGGTTTGGCATGGAAAGGGAGAAGAAGGGAGGGGGCTGAGTCACCTAGTGTGAGTTTGCATCAGAAGAGTGATCCCATCAGGGTTAAAAGCAGAGGGGAGAACACTGAGGCTTGGTGCTGAGGAGATCACCGTGCAGGTACAGTGTGGTGAAAAGAGGCTCTTGGTACCTCTCACTAGGTCTGAACACCTGCAGAAGAGATGAACTTAAGTTTATTGAAGGATCTGGCTTGTCACAGTGTCAGGGAGAGCACTAGTGGGGAGAAATGAGAGAGTCAATCCCCAAATATATCTCACTGAGCTCTCAGGAGCCAAGTGTAGGTGGAGAACCATTCTGCTAAAACTACTGCTGACAGCTTTAGCCCCTCTCCCCTCATGCTCAAAGTCACAACTCCCACCTCTACCTTTGACACTCGTAAAGGCTCAGGCGCTGCTGCCTCCTCCTCACACTGTCCCCTGCTGTGCTGCACTGAAAGTTTCCCAAGACAGAAGCGGAACCCTTGGAACAGCACCCACCAAAGATGGCAAAAGGCCAGCCCTAGTCAGCCTGACCTTGATGGTCTGGGAATAGAGCCATGATGTGTCATGACTGAGTCTGGTTGTGCAGTGGAGGAGTTCCAGAAACAAGCAGGCTTCCTGCTGGCACTGGCAGAGGGGATGCACAGTAGTCCTAGGCAAGCACACTTTGTGAGCACCTGCAGAACATGCTGGAAGGAAGGAGGACTGCAGCAGCATGGTGGCTGAGAGGTTTACACATCCTTCTTCTGCCCTGCTGGTACCCTACCTTCTGCAGCATGCAGAGGATTTCACATCCCTGTACGTACAAAAGAGTCATTCGTAGCTGAGCATCCCCAGGAGGTGCCAGCAGAGCTGGGATCAGCTTTCAGGGGTATCGTGACTATGCTGAGAAAGCCCAGGGATCTTCTGGCAAAGGCATCCTGTTGTGTATCCCCTACAGAGACAGAAAAGCAGATGTTCTGAAGAGTTTGTGATGTGAACAGATGAGACAGTCACAGAGTGGGAAAAGGGGCCTGAGACACAAACAGGGATAGCTGAGGGCTGATAGCAGACAGCAGGCTGGTTCTTTGACTTGTTTGGTAAAGATTAGGAAAGGAAGAAGGTGGGAAAAACAGGCAGATGCAGGAGAGTGGAGAAGAGAAAGTAGGAAGAGAGAAATTAAATGTAGAGAAAGGTGAGAGGGAAACAGAAAAGGGATTGAGACCACTGGCTACTGAGCAAAAGGTAGAGGAAGACCAGTCACAAGCATGGCAAGTTCTCTGCACACTCTCACTCTCCTGCTTCTGTTGGCTGAATCTCCAGCCACCACCTCCCTGCACCCAACCCGATCTTTGAAACATAAAGCCTGTTGCTGGGGTATTTTTGACTCTGTGGTCAAGTCATTACATTGCTGTGTGTTTTACCTGTTGGGGACTACCAAGCAGAGACCTACAAACCCATGTCTTTCCCGTTCTCCCTGCACAGTACAATCAGGTCCCCACCCATGCTGTGCTAACACCCCTGCCACGTTGTCTGCTGATGGAAGTAGAGACTGGGGAGAAGTCCCACCACTGTGGATGTTAATGGCTCTTCTGGCTTTGACTCCGGGAGCCAACCTCTCCTTCTGCATCTCCCATGGGAGAAGAAGTGTCTTTGGCCTCCTATATATACTTTTTACTCCTTCACAGATTCAAAAGGACTTTACAGTCCTACCTCTGTGCTCAGGTTCCCAGTGCCAATGTAGCACTATGTGTAACTAAGAGCTAGAGTTTACTGGTTTTGGCAGTGCCATGGTGCTGGTGGCAGTTGCCTTGCTGCTGCAGCTTGGCCATTCTATTCCCTTGGAGGACTGCAACACAGCTTGCAGTCTTGGTGACAAGATTCCCACAGCTTGCAGGGTGGTGACAAACTCTAGATGTGCCATTGCTTTGGACTCATGTTGGAACCTCTCTGACCTGCAGAGGTACCAAAGCAGCGACCTACTCCAACAAAAATACCTAATGCCTCTGTCTTTTGTTGACACATCTTCTTTACAGATTACCCCCATGGCATTACACTGGTGACTCCAGTTTCGGGCTCAGAGAAGAAACAGGTGCTACACTTCTGTGCTCTAGGCGCTGAGGAAATGCAGAAGTTTGTGGAAGATCTGAAAGAGTCAATAGCAGAAGTGACAGAGCTGGAGCAGATACGGATTGAATGTAAGGGCCTCTAATACAATTCACACTCCAATGCCATCACACTGCATGTCTCTACGAGGGAGAAAGGGTGAGGGAAATGAGTTCTTCAGGAACAGGGGGAAAGAGGATGAGTAGCACAAGTCTGCACAAGATTATTCTTGTGTTTGCTGAGAGGGTGACAAAGCAGTCAGGCTCTGTGACCACCCACCAGCAGGAGAATGGAAGAACATAACCACTGATGCTTACAAAAGAGGGTGTGTGATACAGTGGCCTGAAATAGTGCAGATTAGACTGTCAGGCCCAGAAGACTGTTCTCCATCCTGTACTCCTTCAACTATGGAAATATGATCTGTAGATAGCTGGGAGGTACAGGTCTGGTAGCCTTAGCAGAGTTATCCTTCACTTCTGGAATGTCCAGGGGACAGGCAGTCTGAACTGGGTCCTCCATGGCCAGGTGACCCACCTAGGGGATGCGAGACGAGCGGTGGATGTGTCTACCTGGACTTCAGTAGGGCATTTGACACCATTCCCCACAGCACTGTGCTGGAGAAGCTGCCAGCTCATGGCTTGGACAGGTGGACTCTTCACTGCGTTAGAAACTGGCTGGATGGCTGAGCCCAGAGATTGGTGGTAAATGGAGTTAAACCCAGCCGGCAACCTGTCACAAGTGGTGTCCCCCAGGGCTGAGTGCCAGGGCCTGTCTTGTTTATTATCTTTATCAATGATTTGGATGTGGGGATCGAGGCACCCTCAGTAAGTTTGCAGATGACACCAAATTGGGTGGGAGTGTGGATCTGCTGGAGGGGAGGAGGCTCTGCAGAGGGGTCTGGACAGGCTGGAGCGATGGGCTGAGGTCAGTGGGATGAGGTTCCACAAGGCCAAGTGCCGGGTCCAGCACTTTGGTCACAACAGCCCCAGGCAACACCCCAGGCTTGGGGAGCAGTGGCTGGAGAGCTGCCCAGTGGAATAGGACTTAGGAGTGCTGACTGACAGCCAGCTGTGTGCCCAGCTGGCCAAGAAGGCCAACGGCACACTGGTCTGTATCAAAAACTGTGTCCAGCAGGAGTAGAAAAGTGATTGTGCCCCTATACTCAGCACTGGTGAGACCACTGCTTGAGTGTTGTGTTCAGTTTTCGGTGCTGCGGTCTAAGAAGGACATTGAGGTGCTGGAGCAGGTCCAGAGAAGGGCAGCAAAGCTGGTGAGGGGTCTGGAGAACACGTGCAAGAGGAGGGAGGGACCTGGGATTATTTAGTCTGGAGAAGAGAAGGCTGAGGGGAGACCTTACTGCTCTCTGCAGCTACCTGAAGGGTAGGTGGGGGTTGGTCTCTTCTCCCAGGTGACTGGTGCTAGGATGAGAGGAAATGGGCTTAAGTTGCACCAGGGGAGGTTTAGGTTGGATATTAGGAAAAATTTCCATACTGAAAGAATGGTGAGGCCTTGGAATAGGCTGCCCAGGGAGGGGGTTGAGTCACCATCCCTGGATGTGTTCAAAATGCGTGCAGATGTGGCAGTCCAGGACGTGGTTTAGGGGTCATGATAATGTTGGGTAGACAGTTGGACTTGATCTTAGAGGTCTTTTCCAACCTTAATGATTCTGTGATTCTGTGATACGATGTCTCTGTAGCCTTTGAAAGCCTTTCCATGTACAAACTGCTGAGCCAAAGAAGCTCAGCAGCAGTGGTCCCCTCCTGTGCAGCAATAACCTATTCTGTGGAAGTGCAGATCAGTCACAGGTCAAGTGGGGATATGAAGGTTCCTCCTTATGACAAGTCCTCTCCAGCTTCTATTTTTTTCTTGGCTGTTCCTCTCACCCTGCCTTCTTGGCACTCTTTTGTCATTTCCTTGCATTAATTCTCCTTGCTGACTTCCCATACTGCTCATTCAATGTGCTGGTGTCTTTCCCTCCATCCCTTTCCTCATTCACTTCAGTATGTCTGTCTTACAGGGGAACTGGAGAAACAGCAAGGGGCAAAGGCTCTCTCATTAAGGACCAACGGAGCCCAGATGGAGCTGCAGTCTAAGCAAGGCTCTCCAACAGGTTAGAGAACACCCATCGTCTCTTGGTCAAGCAGTGCTGCCTTTGCAAATGTGTTCTCATTAATTCCTGTGAGAATAACTGCAAAAGGAAATGTTCGGTTGCATGTCCTTTAGCCTTGGGCAAATAGTGGAGACATGAGAACATACGCCTTGATCAAATACCCTAGAAAAGGCATTAAAGTCTCACTACCCACCCCTAACACCTAGCACAGAGGCGCTACTGATGGAGCACAGGTAACTGCTGGAAAACCTGGCCCACCTTTTCTTCCCTGAACTGATGCAACATGAAAACTGCACTATTAATTTCCTCCAGCCTCTTCGCCAACACGTTTGACAAGCCTCTTTGTATTAAAGGCTTTGTCTCCAGTCATGCCTTGGCTTGCATGCCAGCACAGATCAAGTGCAGACCCAAATGGCTACCGACTCACTAGAATGGCACTGAGATCAGGACCTAAGGATAGGACACCAAAGGGGCTGCTTAGCCCCACTAAGTGTCTATCAGGTTGCAAGGTCTGGATTTGTTCTTGCAGTCAGAAGTCTTTTTTGGCCCTGCGCCTCTCCCTTTATCTTTCCAGTCCACAGGATGAGGGCCAGCTCTTGACTAGAGGTACAGACCTCACGAGTGAGATCTTTTGTTTTATTTCAAAGGCAAGAAGGATTTGGGGGAGAAGGTCTCGGACAGCACAGTGGAGGTAAGTAGAGTGCAGAGCAGCTGAGGTAAGTAATTCTCTCTCACTTCAGCTCTTCTCACATTCTCTGTTGTTTCTTTTCTCAGGTTTTAATCAATGCCTCCCCAGCCAGACTGACAATTTTACCAATTTCCAGAGATACAATTAAAAGTTACTGCTAGGACGGGTAATACAACTTTCAAATCCAAACTAAACTTCAAAGCATTTTCAATCCGTTTTTATAACTGTAACATCCCTCATGGACCAAGCTCCCAAACGCTGTAGACTAACTCACCCCACTGCTTATGGGGAGATGGAGAACCCCACTAAAGTCTTCCTTGACATGCTAACTCCATGCAGCATCACATGCAAATCCCCCGCAGCCCAGCTTTCCTGCACAATCTCTGCAGCTCTGGCTCTCCATCCCCCCCTTGAAGGGGATTAAGCATGGCCTTTGTATACCAGACTTTCCCTAGAGCTTCACCTTCCTAGGTAGGGAGCTTGGCTGTCCTCTGTACATCTGTCTTTGCAGGGATGTCTAGCATCCTGTGGGTTGCCTGTTTCTTCGCAGACACCCATACTCCCACTGCCTGTGAGGAAACAGGAAAATGCGATCTTCACACTGAAAATCTTATCTACTACTTCCTACTCTCTCCCTCTCTGGAATATCTCCATTGTCCTGAATTTGCCCTTTTCCAGGGTAGTTCTTTCCCTCTTGTCATAGTAGATTTGCTTGAAGAGTTCAGCTTCTCTGTGGGGAGTGGGTGCTGCTTCTTCTCTCTGAAGAGTACCCTATTTCCCTGCAGACACCCCCTTCCCAGGGAAGGTGCCTCTCCCAGCCAGTTTCCTCTTCCTGTTGGGAGGAGTGTTTCCTCGTGGAGAACAGCTTCCATGTATCCTAATGTCATTAGCACCTCATGGGCCAGCAAACAGTTTTTCCTATGGGATGTTCCACTGCCTGAATAAATACTGGCATAGCATTAGGTCCTGCTGTGCAGTGAGTCTGAGCAACCTCCATGCCCGAGTAGGGACAGAGAACTCATCCTTGTTCCAGCATGGTGGGAAGCTTGGCCACGCCACAGATTCTCTTTCCCAGTTGCTGGCACTGCTGCCCAACATGCCAGATCACCAGCACACCCCCAACTGCCCGTCCGTACCCCTGCCTAAGATGGAAGTGCCATGCCAACCTGCAAGCACTTGTTTCCTACCCAGGGTTTGTCACTTGGCTGACATTCAGTTTTGAGCTGGTGACTTTGCTCCGATTTGGGGTCTCCACCAGCCCGTGTCCTTGCCAGGAGAAGCTATAACTTCATCCACCATTCGGGAAGCACCGTTTTCCTGCTCTGCTTGCCCCTAGGGCCCTCCAGGCCAGGCCAGCTCTTCCTTTTCAAACTGGATTCAGTGAGCTCCTTTATTTGACTCCATTATCAGCATCTCTCTGCAGGGACCCTGATGACCTCCTGCTTCCCTTCCCCCGTTCAGCTGCACAAGTAATACTCTGCCAGCAGAGGAGCATTTCCATTTCTTTGAGATTATTTAATCTGCTGCCATTTCATCATGAATTTCTTTTATCATTGTATGAGCTAGATGGGCATTTTTTCTGTCTTTTTTTTTTTCCTTTTTTTTCGAAAATCATTTCCTTTCACTGACAAACCATCGAATGGATCAGAGGGAGCTGCCTTTTTGCTAGAGTATGTCGGATTTCTGCTTTTTCCTTTGCAAACAGATTAGCCAGTCATGTGGTGTACCTTCCTACTCCGGAAGGCAGGGAGCTGGGAAAGGCTTGAGTCTCTTTGTCTCTCTCTCTCTCAGATTCAGCTACCATCATTTTGCTGAAACGTACAGCCTCAATCATGTGAAACCTCGCTGTCTCTGGTTCCCCTCTCCTTTCTTTTTGCTGGGGGGGACAAGGGCATGACCTCCAAGGTCTGCTCATTTCCATGAGAATTCAGGGATGCCTCTATTCCTAGAGCTGATTTGCGTTCCCTGTGCCATTTGGATAATCAAAGTTGCACTGCATCTGGGAATGCCAGCCCTGCTGCCTTTGACGTGATGGAAAGGACAGGGGCACTTAGGCCTAGATGGGGATGATGGGGCTACTGGGGGGGTTGTTCAGCCGGGGGTTGTGCCTGTCCTGTTTTTCTGAGCTGGGGCGGAGGGTTTAATGCACGTGAGGCCAAGCGGTGGCGGGAGTTCAGGGCAGCCAGTAGCAGCAGATGGGAAAAGTCTTGTAACATTTAATGCTTCTTTGGCTGTTTCTAAACTAGGTGTCAATTCACAACAGGCTTCAAACGTACCAGCACAACTCCGCCCTGGGGCCCGAGAGTGGAACGCAGCCCAGCACGCGTCTTAACGTGCCACGGGAGCGGCTGGAGACAGCACTGGTGCCCTTGCACCCCGCCTCGGCGGGGACACTTGTACAGTGCCAGCAGATTGTCAAAGTCATTGTCTTGGACAAGCCGTGCCTCGCTCGGATGGAGCCGGCCCTCAACCAGACTCTGACACGCTATGTCACCTCTGATTCCTGCACCTCCACCCCCTGGCACGGTGCGGGCAGTGGGCTCCCCGGGACCCCCATGAAGCTGGTCCATCAGCCTCCCCTGCCACCTCCACCACCTCCCTACAACCACCCCCACCAATATTGCCCCCCTAGCTCCCTGCTTCAGAGGCGCAGGTACTCCAGTGGCTCACGCAGCCTGGTGTAGCCACACCACCAGCACCAGAACAGCACAGACTTCCCCACCTCCCTTCCCCACTCCCTCCCAGGGACCCTTTCTGCCTACAGAGATCTGGTTGGTGTTTTATTTTTTAGTAAAAGAGGAAGAAAAGCAAAAAAAAGGCAAAAAAAAACAAAAAACCCCCCACACTAACACA
>JANHFX010026784.1:69472-95414 GCA_027560015.1 Chloroceryle amazona | reverse complement strand
GCTGGGAGGTGAGAAGGGTTTCCCTGGAGAGTGTTGGTGAGGTGTGACATCCAAGCACTCTCCTGTTATTGTAACACTTGCCCTGTCTCCCCTCAAGACAATGCTCATTGTGAGGAGCCGTGTCTAGAAACTGCCAACCCACATGCTCACACATCCTCACACCCTGCCAGCCCAGCTGGCCTCCCATGCTCGTGCTGTCCCCACGTAGCACTTTGCTGCCCTGTTCCTAAGAGGCTTGATGACCTGCTGCTTTCTAGGCACCATGTCTTCCGTTTGCTACTCCTTGACCTCCTCCCCTGCCTTGCGTTTACCCAGCCATAGGTTTGCACCCACCCCAAAACTTCACCAGCCTCGGAGAGAAATGGACTCACCCGTGCCAAGGACTGACCTTGGGGCACTCCCTGGGTGGAGTTCCCCCTGCCACCACCAGTGCTGCTGCCTGCTAAGCTGGAGCTGAGAACTTGTACCACTTGCCATGCTTTCTCTTCATCGCACTCCAAATATTATCTCCTTACAGCAGCTGGTTCCAAGCGAGGGAGCGCACGAGTGAAAGAGAGCTCGAGAGGAGGAGAGACTGTCCTGAGCTGCAGTACAATGCAAAGATGGCTTCACTCTGAACACCAAAACTCTTTCTGTTGTTATACTGGAGCATTGTACCAGAGACCTCTGCTGAGACCTTGCAGACCTCATCACATGTAAATACACCCGTATGGTAGCGTATGTATGGTGCATGCTTGCTCAAGGAAACACCAAGCAATTCTGAGGGAGCAGAAAGGAGGGATTAGCCCAGGGATCCTCCTGGAATACGTAATTACTTTTCCAAAGAGATGGCACCAAGAGGTGCCCTCCCACCTCAGCACACACACACACACAGATTGTCTTCTCCAGCAGAAACCAGACCTGCCTCTGCTTTCCTCCTTCTAGCTGGTTTTGTGTTCCCTGCACCCATGCTTTTTTTCATTCTGAAAGCAAAGCCAAGTGTTACCTTCATTTTCTGGTGTGGATGTTCCTTTCACTTGGGCTCTTCCCCCTGCGTTAGAGGGAAAGGGATTTTTGGACATCACTCATGTGAAGTCCCATCTGTATCTCTTGCCTGTCTATACTCTTGTCTCCATTACCCTTTCCTATAGGAAAGCTGCCCATATACCAGACTCTAAGGCCTCTTCTCTCTCCCTATCCCAGCTTCAAAGTGAAGGGAGGGGAAGATCCTGAGATAGAGATGACAGCTCAGCTCCTCTCCTTTATTTGGGACATTGATGTGAAGGAAGACAGCATTAAAATGGGCTATGGATGTATTTTTAGGAAAAAAAAACAATCTCTTTTGAGCAGTAGTTGGGGGAAGGCATTAATTAGCTTAAAGGCTTTGGTCTTGCTCACTCACTCTGTCTCCCTTCAAGACTTAAGAAGATCAAGTTTAGGATCTTAAAATAGGACAGAATGCCTTTTAGGGCCTTTATTTTTATTTTATTAGGGAAAGAAAGAAGTGCCCTTCCTTTCCGTGCAAGGCTGAGGCATGAGTGCTGAGTGCTGGTGACACAGCCACTGGGTGAGGAGTTGCAGGAGCTTTGGCAGTGGTGGGTATGTGTAAAATATGAGGGAAAGGGGGATAATGAAGACAGATGCAGGAAACTTGGTTTTACCCTGTGGGGTAAAAGGCACACAGCAATTTCCTTAGGGATTGTGCCACTGTGCTCATCTCTGGAGCTATTGCCACGACAAAGACCACAGGGTGTCAGGAACTGGCTCCCCTCTCTGGGCATTTGCTGGCTCTGCTGAAACGTTCACGTGTGCGAGTTCACGTATTTGACCTGGGCATAAGCCCAGCTGGGCTTAGGAAGAGGATAGGGACTGGAGTTAAAGTTCTCTTGTGCTTGGCCTCTCTCCAGGGTGGGAACCTGCTCCCTTCCAGATCCCCTTATTTCTGAGCCTGACCATGTACCCAGGTGTGCCAACAGGTCTGTTGAAGTTGTTTGCTTAGCTATCTGGAGCAGGGCTCTAAGCTGCTGCTTTTATACTCAGTAGCAAACGTACTGAGCAGGAGCCAACAGGCACAGCCTCGGGGAGGACTGTAGAACCAGAAGATGGAAAAGATTGTAAGAAAACCCCGAATAGAAGTCTCCCTTTGGACCAGAGAAGCTTTTTTTCTAGCCAGACCCTGAGGAGAGTGAGGATGCTCCACATCTCCCCAGGGGGAGGTCCTCACTCCCAGGTAGGGCTCAGCCCCTCACCTTCCAGCCAGCTGTGTGGCACAGATGGCCTGATCTGCTGCTGGCTCCCTCTGGAGTGGTACCCTACCACCTCCAGGCAGCCAGGATCTCCTCCAACCTGCCTGTAGCTTCCTGGGAAAGCACCTGCTGTAGCCTGGGCGGCACAGTGTGTGGCTGCAGCTTTCTTTTCGCCCACTGCTGCAGTGAAAGTGGTGGTGTCTGGGAGACACTGGCACTGCCCTCCCTTCTCAGAGGGTACTTCACTGTCTGAGAGGAATGTCAGTCCTTGCTTGCTTGGTTTGTTGGGTTTTTCCCAGAGTGCAGTGAGCCGCTGAAGGTCTCTATGTGAGTTAAAATAAATAAATTAGATTTTACTTGACACTTAACACAAAGTGACAGCAACAAAAACCTTAAGGTACTTGATGAAATAATTTTTTAAGATAAAATTTTTATAACACTGTCTATGAAGTTCCTACAAGAGAGGTTTGCTGCTTTAATAATTGATTGGGAGAACAACAAGAATGTGACAAAGCAATAGGGAAGCTGCCATGAGACTCCCTTCTTGGTGCTGGGTGAAGGGTAGAAGCTTCCACTGATGTGCCAAGGCACGTGAGGCGCAGCAGCGTCTCAGGGCAAGCTGGCTCCATTCCCCTGACCTTGCAAAGGCTAATTCTGGTCTTGAGCTTGGGGCAGAGAAGCAAACGTAGATAACCCTTCCTGTCCAGTAGCCTGGTGGCAACAACATCTTCTGTCAGGTTCAGCCAGAGGGATACCAAAGTGCTGTATTCCAGGTTGCTCTAAATTCTACTGTGTAGCAGAGCCCTTTGGACTTCACTTCAAAATACAGATCTGATTTGATTTTTTCCTTTGAAGGTTGGTCTTGAAGGGTGACAAGCACTTTAAAGCACATCTACACCTCATCTGATGTATTGTATTGTCTGCTCCCACAGCTCTCCCTATGCAAGCAAGACACACAGACTGGGTGTAGCTGTAGTATGGTGAGCAAGCACCCTTGCACACAGACCGATTGTTGATGGGCCGAGGGCTAGAAGGAGCATGTCAGTGACAACCAAACGAAGGACAAAACTGTACTGCAGCTCACCCGGAGGGACCAGCCCAAAGAAAAATCACCAGCTATTGATAGCAGTGATTCTGATGATGATCCTAGCACAGTGTTTCAGGTGGAGGATTCAGGCAGGAAGGTGCTGCACAGATTAGATCAACCCAAATGAGCTAGTGGCTTTTTGGTGGCAAGATAATATCCTTCTATACTGAAAAAAAAAAAGAAAAAAAAGGAGAGGAGGTGAGAGAAAAGAGAAGCCCAGTAAAAAGTGAGTGTCAGGTAGTCAGTGGCCGAACAAGAAGGTGTCTCTTCTGGACAGTGGAGGAAAACAAGGTGTTACTGAGGGCTACAGAGCTGTGTTACACAAGCTGTCAGTCTCTGTCCCGGTTCTCTCTCGTTCATGCCAGTGTAGGTCCAGTAAAATTCATCTGTTTCCAGCAGTAGCAAAGGGATGGAAAAATGCCCCAAGAGAATCAAGCTCAGTGCAAACAGCTTGGGTTTAATGCGGTGTTTGGCCACATCTGTAGTGTTTTTAATGCCATAGTCTGGGCCACTGTGGTTAGCAACACCTAGAGCTTTCTGCAGGACCTTCAAAGCATCCCACTATTCACATTTGCTCTCCTCCCTGCAGATGAAAGTTGTGGGTATGGATCCACAACAAGAATTTCATCCGTACTCAAACTTCTTGCCAAAAAGATACCACTAGATTTGAAAGTATCGGGGGGGGACACCTCTGAGCTGTAAGATTTTGAGTTTCGTTACCTTTTCTCAGAAGGCTCAACCTGCAGCTATCTGCACTTGTTTGTGAGGTTTCCAAAACGAATCTGAGCCCCTAAATCAAGGAAGCTGCTGCTTGGCAGAGTCTCTGCTTTGAAATGCAAGATGCTGAGCAAGCTCCTCCGTCTCCCACTCCACCAGCTGCTTCACTGTGCTAGTGTAGGCTCCAAGGTCTGCCGGCAATGTTTTGTGAGCTAGAGCTGTTGTTGTCCTGCCTGCTCTTTCACAGCCATGCCCGGGACAGCAGCTTTGAAGTCACCCAGCTCTTCAACACTAGTCACAACCCCATCTGAATGTGTCTTTTAAAAAAAAACACAACAAAACCAACAGAAGTGTTACCTGTGTGTAGGCTTTTGAAAGCACCTGTCCGTCTGTACCTGTTTCCTGCTGTAAATACCACCAAGAAAAGCTTCCTTTGGGAAAAGTGGTGTGGTCACACCTAGAAAAGAGTCCAAATGGCTAAATATTTTGTAACACAGTAACAAAAAATAGACCAGAGGTATTTTATCTGTTCAATTAATAGAGTTTTAGAAATTATATTGAGATATGTCAGTTGTGCGCTAATGTTGTCTTTGCCTCAGACCCCCTCTCCCGTGTCCCTGGGCTCCTGGGGCCGTGTGTGGGTGCACAGGTGACACAACAAGGGTTCCTGCTGACACATCATGGCTTCCTGCTGGCCTCAGGGGCAGCCCACTGTGGCTACTGCTGATTTTGCATCTCATGCAGCAGGAGCTAGCTTGATGCTTGGGCTCTCTGAGGAAACCAGGAAGAAATAATCTTGTCTAAGAGATGGCAACTCAACGTGAAACTCATCCCTGCAGTGAGGCAGAGAGGAAAATGGGGTGGGGGGACGGGACACACAAGGTGAAGCACTTCCTTGCTGCAGCTCCTTCCTTTCCATCCTGCTGGCAGGCAGCAGAGCCAGACCCAAACCCTCTGCTCACGTCTGTGTAGCTCTGCTGGGGGAGGAGACCCGCACCCCCATGCAAAGCTCACGCTGATGGGTGTGCACGTGGTGTCCAGGAGAGCAGCCTCTCAAGCCGTGCATGCCAAGGATGCCAGCTGGCCACAGAGAAACTCATTGACCCAGAGACATTGGCACATAGTGTGTGATCCTTAGATCCCCAGGACCACAGTGAAACACTTGGGAGGACAGAAATCCCTCTGAGACATAGACAGGAAATTTCCCAGGGGTTCAGAGGCTTCTGTTCAGGTTTTTGTGTGCCATGGATATATTATAAATCAGCCCATCCCCAGCAGTTATTTTCTAAGATGTTTTCAACCAGGAGATTATTGGAGAAGTTTCTGCCTGATGTTTAGATCACACACCTGCCTGTAAAGATGAAAGCAATAAAACCAGACTGTCTATACGTGAAAAACTCCACACTTCTCCAATGTGCAGATACTATTATTAATCAGAAGATGGCAGGTCCCTTTGGGACACACACGGGGCAGACACACATAGGTAGTACTGGTAGAAAGAGATTACAACCCAATAAGCATATGCCACAACTGTCACATTGCATCTGTGCAATGTGCAATTACACATTATATTACACATATAATGTGTAATAACATATATGTAGTGTCTTCAGAGTTGGTCAAAATGATGCTTCTGTTTTCCCTAGAGAGTTTTGAGATACAGTTTTTCTCTGAAACTTTTAAGGTGGACTTTAAATTAAGCGCAGCCCTCAAGTACTTTGCTCTAGGTGGGTTCCACCCACCTTCTGTCAAGCAAGACACAGCCTTGCTGCTGAGCTCTACACAGCCTGCTGTCTCCTGCTCTGAAGGTATCGTCCCTGGGGTCAGATATGCATCCCAAAGCCAACACGAAGAGGAGCCCTCAAGGAGAAGTGTGGTGCCAGGAAGGTAGTCACAAACCCAAAGCTGTCCTGTTGCAGTTCCTCATCAGGGACAAGGAGAGGACAGTGCCTGCAATGTCAATGTTGTGTGTGGGGTGCAGTGGGGCCCTTTCACCTTACCTAGGGGACTCTGGAAAGGTTGTGCTGGTGCCTTGGTGCCTGGGGGACAGCCGATCACAGAGTTGGGCTCCTCTGTTCCCGACAGGTTCAGATTGTCATTGCCAGCTGCTGGGGGAAAAGTTCCACCCTGGAAGTCACTGCCCAGACCCTGAGTCTAGCAACTCAGAGTCATGTCCTGAGAAAGGTGGCTGAAAAAAACCAGATGTCTCAAGGATGAGGACAAGTGGTGATCTGGGCTGTGGAATTTAACCAGTTTAGTTCTGTCACACTTGGCTGGTCTTGGAGCATCTTCCTTGCAGCTGATGAGTGCAGCTGAGGTTAAAGACTGACTGCGGAGCTGGGTTTTCTGCCTTCATCTGTACAATCCATGAGCTGGGACTATTCTCAAGCATGTAGGGGAGGATCTTACTTTATGTAAGACCTGCGCTCTAGCCTTGGGGGCTGATAATATGGCATGGTCATCAGTGACTGCTCGAAAACAAGTCTTCTGTCTTCCTAAGTCTTCCTTCTCATGAAGGGTAGTCTCCCAAACAATATTAATTTTAAAATAAAGGGAGTGGAAGTGGGGAGGGAAGGCTCTTCCTCCACAAGACTGTAGGGCCAGAGCTGTAGCAGCATTCCTATTCCCTCCTACTACATAAGGCTTGATTTTTTTTTCAGTATCTCTCAGCTTTTAATCTCAAACATGCAGAAGCCTTGTGCTGACTTCTCGTAGACTTGCCAACCCAACAGGACTCACACAGTGCCAGCAACTGGAGCATTTGCCCTTCTCTTCCACCCACCCAGCTGCACACTCAGGATTTCCCTGAGCTGGTGCTCTCTCTTTGCTACTCTCATGAATTTTCTAATGCTAAATTGGAGGCAACGGAGCAGGGTCCTCCTACACCTCACTGCAAACTGGTGTCTATGACAGGGCACTAAAGCTGCCCATGTCCCTGCGTTGTCACCCAGTGCTGTTTGCACAGCTGGCTAGGAAAGAGCTGGGTTAGTCCAGGGCAATGTGCATTGAAAAGGTGACCACTTTGAAGGGCTCTGCACTGGCAAGTGCCCTGATGCTCCTCCATATGCCATGCAGGGATGTTCACTTCCCCCACAGCCACCATGTCGCTGCTGGTATAACCCTGCCACAGCTGCCTCCACACCCTCCTGCCTCACACCACTGCCTGTGACAAGGGCAGCGCGACCCTTGTCCTCCCCTCACCCCCCTTTGGAAACGAGAGATTCATTATAATTCATAAAAAACTTGGAGCAAAGTATTTGGGCAACATAGCAGTAGGAGGACAACATGTTCCCTGTAGGAAAACACAAATCCATATATTCTGAGCAGACACCTCTGTGCTGGCTCTGCCTAGCTCCAGAACAGCTAAATCTGGGCAGGGCACAGCACGAGGGGCTGCCAGTTGAGTTCTGATGGCAGCTGGCTGAACGCCAGCCCTCCTGGGACACCACGAGCAGGGCTTTTTCCCCACCAGGACAAGCAGCCTGGGCAGCAATAGGAGGGACCTGGGACAGCCAGTGTTACTACTGTTGTAACTATCCAAGTGGAAGGCAAGAAAAGCTGCCAAAACCCTCTCCAGCTTCGTAGGCAGGGGGAAATAAAGGTAGGGGGAAACAAAAGAGCAAGTGGTGCCACAGCACTGCTGTGTGGGGAGCCCAGGCCCTCCCTAACCCTGCCACTGGGGCAAGCATCACCAAACAGCTCAGTGAGAACACTGTCAAAACTCCTCAGGACACGTGGGTTTGCACACACTTTAGGAAGACCAAGTACAGAGAAAGACCAGTAAAATGGGGGGAGATTAGCCACTGAGGTGAGCCTGGCCATACCAGGGTCTGGTGCCTGGTGCTGGTGTCTCCATTGAGGCATTGCCACAAAGCTGCTGGTGCCGAAGACCTCCTCCTGTTTCCCTGGTTTTCACTCTGGTGAAAAGAGAAGCTTTTCCCCTGCTGGAAGCAGGCCCAGAAGGGTTTAAGTCCTTGTACATCCCCTTCAGAGCCCAGGAGACAGCAAGATCAGGGGACTGTCTCAACTTCAGCTTTGTGAAACAAAACCTGGTGCATCCATCAGGCATATCAGGGCAAGAGGGTGCAGCAAGCCCTCCCTGTTCCCATGTGCCAACTGCACAAGCTTCCCCTCTCTGCTCTCCAGCACCCAAGAGCTGCTTCTGCCCCATCATGGACAAGATCCCAGCTGTTGAGGTTTTGTCTCAAACTTCATCCATGTGGCTTTCAGGTGTGATGGTGCAGGCATCATTGGTGAGCAGCAGCAAATGTCACATGTGGCTCTGTGGTGCATCCAAGGCAGCCTCACTTACTAGCCAGCCAATTCCTGCAACCGTTAGCTCTCCCTGTCTTCCTAGTCACAGCCTGTCACCCTCTACCTGCAGAAGGAGTTACCCCTTTTGCACCCAGTGGGTCACAGCACTGCCATGCAGCCGATGGCAGTGAGCCATCGGTGAGCACAGGTCAGTCTCTGCAAACTGGACTTTAGCTGGCGAGAGCAGGCAGTGTGCTGGTTTCAGAACTCACATCAGCTTTCTGCACACTTAGGATCTGACCTATAGGACCCACCGTTTAACACAACCCTTCTCACCTCCTTGTGGAGACCAGTTCTCTATCACATCCTTTTGCGTGGAGGGAGAGTGTTGTTCAGTAAGGGCCACATGTACTCGAGCAGAATTATCTTCCCTTTCTAAAGGGAGAGTAAAAAACACAACCCCTGAGATCTGACCTTGGCCTTCAGTCTCATCTCACATCTTCTGGCATCCCTGGTGAAAAGAACAACCCATCCAGAAGCTCAGGACATGCAGCCAGGAAAGAAATGTGCAAGGGAAAAGCAGGAGCCCTTATTAAATAGCTTGTTCAAAGATAAAACCCTGGCCATCTGTCAACTTGCCCTAGAACAGGCACTGCTATAATAATTAGTAGAGGGAAAGGCAGCAGCTATGCCACTGAAAAAACCCCAGCAGTTTGCTAACATTTCACACAGGTCTGCCGTGGACACAGAGTGGGGGAAGGAGCAGGAGAAAAAGTGTAAAAGAGAAAACAGCACATCACGGTGCCTTGCCAGGGCAGAGGCTGCTGGCAGCATGGGGCAGAAGCCTCTTGGGGGCTGCAGGATGCTTTGGGCTGGTGCAATTGGGCATTCAGCATCCCAGGAGCAGATGCTGCTGCAGGGGACTGGCAGTAGCAGGTCTCCCTCAGACAGCAGCGCTCTGCCCTGCAGAGGAGTCCCCAGAGCTGGGAGAACAGCCCAGGATCTGTGGTGTTCCCAGGAATGGGGGTAGCCCAGGTGGGGCAGGGTACATGGCAGTGGCTGGGGTGCTGCTCAGCACATACCTCTCACCGTGGCTGTGCTGCTCACCCGGCTCGCTCCTTTTGGAACAGGGATGGTCAATACAGACTCAGGCTCCACCCTCAAAGAAAAAGGCCCCTCTTTTCAAAGCTCAAAGCATCCGGGAACCCCTGAAAATCCATTGGCATAGTGCGATGGCAGGACCTGCCCAGTGCTCAGACACCATGGTGCCAAGGCAGGAGTCCAGCCATGGGACACTCCCTGTATCCCAGGCAGCAGAGCACCCTGCTGCTCTGAACCCTCCTCCCTGACAAAGTGTCACCCCATGAAGCCACTGTCAGAGCCTGGAAGGCACCAATGAACTTTGGCTGCCCAAGCACCTGCAGTGGCTGGGGCTGTGACAGCTACTCTGTCACCCAGCTCCCCTAGGAGCATCACACTGAAGTTCCTCTTGCAGATCTGAAAAGCTGCTTTAAAATAAGAATCTTGGATTATAATTCTTAATCCCTACATTTGCAGCAAGTGGAGGGGGTGGGGAGGAGGGTGGGCAGAGATGCCAGCTCACTTACTTTCCTTCCTGCAGGACCAAACGTGCTTCAAAACTACACTGCGATGTCCACGCTGTGGGCCGGGCAGGCAGTGACCCAGAGTGGCCGCTCAACTGGGACATTGTGGCACTGTTGGGAGAGGCAGAGGGGGATGTTGTTCCCCTCCCACGATGAGCACTCATCCCTCTCTGTCCCTTGTCCTTGTTCCCACCAAGGAGTTCTTTTTAAAGGCATGTCTGTCAGTTCTGGCATATACTGGTGGGGTATGCACAGGTGAGGGGGTGGTGAGTCACCAAGCTCAGCTCAGAGACAAGGGTGAGCTGCAGTCAAAGGGCACACGGAGTCTTTGGGGATGGGCAGGGAGTGGGGCACGGGGCCAGTGCTGCCTGTACGCTCACACGCCCCCATGTCCTTCCCCTCACTCCCCAGGGCCAGCCCAGGGTCTGATGTACCTCCAAGACTGTGTGAGCAGCTTTGGAGCCACTGAGCAGATGGGAGGCTGTGATGGCAAAGGCCGAGTTTACATTTGAAGAACTGTGTCTGGATAAATACAGGGCAGCTTTTGTCTGGAGCCAGCTCAGCAGCGTGTGCTTTTCTTCACAGGGTGATTGTGAGGGTATTTGTGTTTTCCTGAACAGCAGGATGCAACACAAACCAGCCAAGAGCCTTCTCCACATTTTCAAAGTGAGGAAAACATCCAGCCTGGCAGGAAAACATCCATGCCCTGCTCTGCTGGTGGACCCCAGGCTCACAGGAGAGGTTGTGTCTGGGCAGGAGCACCCCTTGGGTGGGTTACCTGACACGGGCTGTGGTTATGGGGCCCTCTGTGACCAGTGTCCATCCCCTCCCGTTATCATTACCCAGTGACTCGGGCAAGTCCCTTCCCACTGGGTTCCCTTGAGGGTTTCCCTGCCTGGAAACAGAAACATCTGGACCCCCTGGATTCCCCTGGAGTGGTGCACAAATAAAGCCAGGATGAACCTCTCTATGGCTGCTCCACACTGGGGCTGTGGGGCTAAGGGCTGCGGTCCCCAGGGGCCATGGCAGGGACATGTGCCACACCGTGAGGGGCTGTGGCTGGTCCCTGGGGCCCTGATGAGGGCTGGTTCCATTTTCTTGGCAGTGCAGCAGCATCATGCTGAGCCATCAGGAGACATTTCCATCAGCGTCACGGCCGTCAGGTATCACTGCAGGGAGCACTAACCTCTCCCGAGCGTCTCCAGACACAGACACTTCCCAGCTGACAGCATCACTGTGGTGATGGATGGATGGGTGCTTGGCAGGAGCCCTGCACTGACCTTAGTGGCACTGCCTCAGCCAGCACTGCAGAGAGGACAGGGGGATGCCACTCCTGTACCCTATGCCACCTCATGGGTGTCCACCATGGGCACAGCCCTGGGGTTTAAAACCCTTCATTCAACCATTAATACCTCTGCATGGGTCCCAGCCCCTTGGGGTATGCCAGGGCAGGCACAAAAGCCGTGGGAAAACTCACCCAGTCCTGCAGGCAGCTCTCCTGACACAGAGGGAGGGACAAACTGTATACACCACCCGATGAAGTGCAGGAAGGAGGGACACTGACCCCAGGGGGGTTGCTCCTGACGGGGTGAACAAATCCTGAGGTCCAGGGTAGTAATGTCACTGCCACCACACAGCTCAAAGCAGGTCCAATGTGGGCCTGAACCTCTGACTACTGGCACCACTTCAGCATCCTGCTCAAGGTGCAGGAAGTGGAGGTGAGCTGTTAAAAGGCATGGAGTGTACAGTGCTGTGGCTTCCATTTTGACAGCACTCTTGCTCCATCGAGGCTATGGAAGACTCACAGGAGGGGAGAGGAAACCCTCTGACACCCGTGTGAGATGTCAGTACAACAGCACTGGCTTCCTGCATCAGGCAGAGGGGCAGGAAGCTCCAGGGAGGGAGGGACTCTGCGCAGGGGTGGCTGTGTGAGCTCCAAGGAAGGGGCAGTGCCCCAGACTCTGTGCAGAGTCTGCCAGACTGCCCGCCTCAGACATACCCTTGGCCTCCAGTGCCAGCATTGGTATCCAATGCTGAGAACTGTGTTTTGTGTGCTCAGCTCCCGAGGAAAGCAGGCAGTGTGCTTGGTGCAAGCTCCATCACCATGGGTGGACTGGTAGCCCTGAATGCAAGCAAAAGCACAGCAAACATGCCCCTTAGTGGTGTAGAACTCCCCCTTTCCCCATTTGGCCATCACCACCAAATACAGCTAGAGTACCCCAAGCTGAAGAGAACCCCCCTGGGAGAGAGGAGAACACTGGTTTTAAGGGCACCCTCCAATGCACAGCTCAACTGCACCCAACACATTGTTTAATGGAGTCGTGGAGAGACTACAAGCTACGTGGAGGCCGGCCAGCTGAAAGCTCACAGTGCCACATGGCATCTGTAGCGTGCTGTGTGTTCTACACCAGCTGCCAGGTGTTGGAGAACATCTGGGAGTACAGCAGTAGGAAGAGCTTCTCTCTCTCAAGGGAGAGGATCACACCCACATCTCCGGGGAAGCTGCACTTGAGCAGGGATGAAGCAATCTTGCCTTTCCCATCACCCCCCCTCAGCCCCCGCTGCTGCGGCAGAGGGTGGGGGCAATGGCATTGATTTTATTTTTTGCAGCCCTCAGGAAAAAAGAGGATTTCAGAGGGATTTAAGCACAGGTCCCTAAATAGCTCCTTAGAATTAAGAGCTTTCACGAAGGATTATTTTGAGTGGCTGCCCGTGGCAGGAGGGAGGGGTTGGCAGGTGCTGGGTGGGAGAGGGGGCAGAGAAATGGATGGTACAACCCTTGGAACAGCTCTCCCAGCAACCGAGCTCTTTGGCCAAGAGTTTCCACCGAAACTGCTTTGTTCTACTCCAGATGGGAGTTACCCCAATAAAGTTGGAAAAATTGGTGCCTGCCACAGTTTTAAGGCCTCACTCAAGAACCGTCTACTTTGCTCATCACCTGCCTATGCAACTCTCAGTCTGTATTTAAGGGGAGGGATGTTATGTTACCTGGATGCAGGTTACTAGTAAAGGTCACTGCTGCAAAGACTGGAGGTTAGCATCTGTTTTCAACGAGGGCATCCCTTTCAGAGGACATAGATGCACATAAAGAGCAGCTACCTTGAACTTCCAGATCATATGAAGTGGAATAGAAAACTTCAGTGATAACTAGAGCTTACAATAACAGGACGAGGAGAGATGAGATGCCTGTGACTGGCTGAGATTAATTGTGATGAACTACGATTGCATCTTTCCGCGTCTGGCTTTGGGCTTTGCATGATCAAGCCTGTAAATTCCGCGTCCCCTCATGTCTGTTTAGCAGCTGCAATTTTTTTGACATAAGCACCCTAATGATTAGAGGCGGAAGAGGTTGTCACCTCAGCTCGTGGTGTTGGAGACTGCAAAACACACTCTCAAGTCCTGGCAGCTAAGATTGCTAAGAGCCAGGACGCAACACGTGCTACGTGTAGAAACACAAATTGGTTATGCATCTAAAGCAATGTTAATAGAGATGCACTGGTGAGCTGGCAGGGGACCCAACCCCAAGGGTGACTGACTTCGGCTTTAATCACCAAATTACTTCTTTCCTCTTTATCGATCCTCAGGCTGGGAGACCAAGGAAGAGCAGGTCAGCCCTGTGCACTGACTGGTCCCAGGGTTGGGCAGCATTGGGGCCAACCTGCATTGTGTCACAGCTCCACAGCCTGAGGGGGCCATGCCTTTCCTTGGGCACTCATGAATTCCTTGACTCTGACCTGAGCCTGGGAGTGCCAGCTGGCAGGAAGGCAGGCCAGCAGACCCGAGGATGCTGTCAGGGTGCCAAGGGAGGGGAGAGACTAATTTGCACAGCGCCAGGCTGTATGTGCACCCGTACAATGAGTGCTCCTCAAAGGCTCTGAGTACGTGGGTATCCCTGCACTGGGTCACTGGGAAGCTACCACAAATGGAACGTCACTGTCACTCTTGCACATGGTGTTAAGATGTGCCACTTCTTTTCTCAAGATTTTATAACCAAGAAATATGCTGCTGCTTTAGGACTGCTCTGAAACACTTCCCAGCCTCTCCAAGGTGTTACACATTTCTGCAGCATCATCTACAGCAGCTCACACTCCCTCGTGCTATGTGTGCTGGGAGTCGGGATGTGCCAGTGCCAGTGGCTTGCTGGACAAACAGTTCCCAAGGGAAGTCAGCACTGGTTCACAGGACTGGGTTTAAGCATCCTACATCCTACCAGCTCCCCCAGGAGCTCCTGCCTTCCACTGGCTGGGATTTTAGGTGTTGCCACTATGAGCTAAACCACCCATGGGCATTTTGCTGCATTTTACTACTTCCCACCCAGGGATGCAGCCAGGGAGGGTATTTGTCAGGAACTACCCTGTTCCAGCTGAGGGGGAGATTTGCACGTGACTGGAAAGTCTCCCAGTCACACACCAGACCTCTTGCCTTTCTGAACAGAGCTGATTGCAGTGGAGAGCGGTGTGCAGAGGAGACTGGGACAGCCTCTAGCAAGGAGCCCTCCACTTCTCCTTTTGACTGCGTTTTAGGGTCAGGGAGTGGCTGCTGCACACAGCTGCAGAGGACAGGATGCTCCTGAAGAAAAAGTCTGTTTACTCTGCTAGGCTCTGGCTCACAGTGCCAGCCCCAACAGATGCGGTGAAAATGCTGGAGGCTGCACAGGGCTGAGACGCTGCACCTGTGAGCAGCACACACTGTCCTGATGCCCTTCTCCAATCTGGGGGTGGTGTTCTACAGCTACCAGCACACTGTGCTTCTCACTGGAATGCCCAGTTCTGCCACATGCCCTCCAGTTATGCATTTGCTAGTCTTGGTTTATGCTAAATAGATCAACAACCATCTGGAATTTGAACCCAGTGTCAGCTGGCTCTCTGGGGTGGCAGCACAGCTGTGTGCTATGGGAGGGTCACATGGAAAGGCAGGAAGAACAGAGAAGTGGTCAGCGATAAGTTTAAGCTTTCTAGAAGCATCACCTCTCGTCAGGAGGAGGAAGACCTGGGTACCAGTCGCTCCTCCCTGAGAGCCTGGACCAGGATGCTGGGGGATGAAGACGGTCACCATACAATGTCCTGAGGGCAGCTTGTGCAGAGCTTTGGTAAGCTGGGTTAGGAGGAACAGATACAAGAGGGTTCCTCCGGCAGGTCCTCTCTTCAACAAGCAAAAGCCACCATGTAGCCAGGAGCAGCGAGGTGTGCCAGAGGAGCTTGAGGGACAACACGGCGCAAGCAGCTACAGGGCAGGGCAAGGAGGTCCAGGCTTTCCTCCTAGACGGCGGCATCCGAGACCCTCCCGTTCAAGGATGTCTTTGGCTGGAGGCCGTTGTTCTGAGTGTGCACCTCTGGCTTGGGCTGTGTCATCTGCTGGAAACGCTGCCCAAGAATGAATGAAGGGAGAGAGCGTGTCAACCAGGAATCAGGGATGGCAGAGGTGGGACCACTGGGGCATGGCAGTGGCTGAGGGTTAGGACCCCTCACCCCAAGGCTCAGAGGTGTCTCTAGTTACAAGGCAAGGAGATGCTGCATGCTGCAGGGGTTACTCCTCCAGCACCATTCATCAACCCACTGAAAGCCTCTGCAAGTCACCTTGCAGCAGCACACAGCACAGCAGGTCCCCTTTTTTGTGCAATAGAGGGGTCACCCTTATAACACAGGCAAACGGTTACTGGGCAATGCCAGCTGCAAGGAGGAACAAGAGAAAGCTGCAATTCAAGGGCTTTAGACCTGTTTTCTCAGTTTCCATATTTTTTTCAGTTGATTATAAAGCATTACTAACCAGCTACAGCAAGGTGACAAGGTTGTGGTCTGTGCTGCTGATGCAGATAAGACCAGTTCACCTGCACAAACATTTGCACCAACAGCAATTCCCATCACTGTGAGCTGATCAAAATTAAAATTGCAGACCCAAGTAAAATGAAGCAAAAACACAGGAAAATACGGAGGGGCAAGTCATTACTGGAGGCATGTGGACTGGCAAGTCATTACTGGAGGCAGGAGTGATGAATCACTTCGCCTGTCAGGGAGGGACTAATGCTGTCAGTTGCAGGAGGGCAGAGAAGGATTGAGCCTGATCTGAAGAGACATTACTAAGTCAGGAAGAAGCTCTTTCCAGCAAAGGGAGACGAGCTCCTCCACTCTCCAATACCGCTGAAGTGGCTGTGGCTTGGTGAAGTCCCTGAAATGTTCACTGAGCTGCTTCTGCCATTGTGTCTTTTTTTCCTGCCTCACATTCATGCTCAGTAGGCTCAAAATGAGTTGTAATCTTTCCTGTCTGTCAAAACCACTTTATTCAGCATTGGCATCTAATTTCCCTCCAGCTCCAGCTCTATGACAAACTAATCCAGGATCTGTGCTTATAAGAGGCCAAAAATTCTCTCTATCTCTCTGATACCAACACACACACACACAGAGAGGAGCCTACTTTCTTCCTGCTGCCATCTGCTGTCACTCCTGGGCCTGTGAACGGCGGGAGGAGGTCTGGGTCCCCTGATGTGTGTGGGTGCAGTCAGAGGCCAGCCAGGGTGTGCACTAGCCACTCACACTACCGGCTGGCACTGCTGGTTTGCACGAGGTGCTGAAGGGATAGGTGGGAACATGCTCATGAGCTGCCCCCAGACTCCAGGATTCTAAACCAGATCAGAGCTGTGGATATTGTGGGTGCTGCATAAAATTTTTCCTTGCTTCTACTCATTCGCAGGGTGCCCTTTACAAAGCATGTGACAAACTGATGCCAGGCATGTTTGTCACTAGCAGGTCCTAGCCCTGAGGTATTTCAAGCTTCATGATCAGAGGATGCTGAGACATGTCATGGAGACACGCTCGTAGCCAGGAACTGCTGGGACTTGGGATTTCTCTGGGTTAAGAAACCTCACAGATTTCTTCCTAATCTCTTCCAGGGATTCAGTTCCCTGCACCAAATTGATACCCAGGGAAAGAAGGCTGCCTTTTTGTGATGGTGACAACACAAAGCTCAGTGAGGGACAACAGGCTGACCTGAAGGTCTACCCACTAGGTCAGACACAGCCAGCCATGTGCTGCCCAGTAGGACTCCCAGACACTTAGACATGTTCGTGCTCACTTCTGCTGGTAAATCCTCTTCAGTGAGCCCATGGTATCAGAGGCCATTCTGTGCAGTGGGGCTTGTTTGAGCCCTCCAGGAGGAGAAGGTGTGCAGAGCTCCTGCAGCACCAACCTGAAGTACTCTGACATCAATGTCAAAGCAGCATCTGCTTTGTTCTTCTTGGTCTGAGTTTAGTGGGGGGCTTACTCTAAGCAGAGAGCAGAAGAGGACCGGTGGAGTTGTTCATACCTGCCGGAAAGTCCCCGCTGAGGTGAAGAAACAGTACAGCATGTATCCTGGAATTAGTACCATGGAGGACAGGGCCATTAGCCAACCAATGCCTTGTCCCCACGCGGGATAGACGTATTTTCCCAGTGTCAGAGGGGTCATTTCCACCACGCTGAAGAAGAACACACCCTGGGGAAAGAGCACCGGTCATCTTGCAGGTCATCTTGCATGCAAAATCAGGGTCTGTCCATCTGTCTGTCCGTCCGTCCATCCATCCATCCATCCATCCATCCATCCATCCTTCCATCCATCTATCCATTCTATCCTCTTAGCTTGCAAAAATCTTACAGCGACGCAGCAGCTCCCTAGAGTAGACTCAATGCTCTCAGCCCACCAAGTGGGAACTTCATATTTTCTCTTATTATGTTATGTAAGTAGCTGGAACTGGATCTCTAGGTGAACCTGCTCTGGCAGGGCAGTTGGACTAGATAAACCCCTTCCAACCCTACTGCTCTGTGATTCTGTGGACTACCCTGTTTTCCTCCTTCATGAGACTACTCAGACAAGCAGTGCCCCCACACCAGCTCCTAAGCGAGTTAACAGCATACTCACAGCTGGCCTCAGGAGCTTTCATCTTCCTATCACTGGTCTTCTCACACCCTACCCTGTACTACTCCTATGCAGGAAACAGCAAATGAAGAATTGCTCCATAGTAAGTTAGACTTCATTTGCTGATGGCTCTGCAAAGCTCTGGCAAGTTTATGTAGGGCTGAGGCTGGAGCTGGAATAGCTGAGAGCCTTCCCCTGAAGGGAATGACTTTTTAAAACAGTAAATTATTTGCTTATCATTTTGCATCTCAGGAAGAAGAATGAAGAACTGATGGCCTCATTTAGATGAAAACAATCATTTACAGCTTTTCTTAGGGGTGATTTCCAGTGAGCAGAGTGAAAAACGCTCCTGTATTACTTTACCCATCTCAAGCCTTCCTAGAGCCACCTTACACCAGACCTATACAGGACTGAGAACAGAGTGTTTCTGCTACAGCCCATCCTATCTAAGAGGCCGTCTGGATCCACTCCTGAAAATAGGATGCCCCAGGTCTTACCAGGCAGACAAGAGGAGTAAAGAAGGCCCAGCAGATCTTCCACCAGATGCAAGGTTTGTAACCAATCATTTCTTCGATGTTGCCATAAAACTTGTTCACACCTACAAGAAGAAATGAGGGTTATAAAAAACATTGCTTCTCAGCACCATGGTCATGAACTCTTCTCATGACAGAGCACAGGTCAGCCACAGCAAGGGGGTGACAATGCTGTGGCATAAGAAGAATTATCTGGAGGGGATGGGATACAGGGACACAAAAACAAATTCATGCTAGCAGCTTCCATGTTCTTGGTGTCCTCTTGAATAACTAGAGGGCAGGACCCGAGGCATCTGCCAGTTTGTGCAAAGGTCTTTGTGGTGGCCTGGAGAAGTGAGATGACAGCTTTTCTGGAGTTATCAGACTAAGCTATTTTTAGTTGCAAAGTTTTAATTGGCTGCCAGAGGCTTCTGAAATAGCTCACTGTGTCCATGGAGAAAATGAAGGAACAAGGTCTTTTGCGCTTACCATAACACCAAGAAATTGAGATGGTCTCAAAGAAGACAAGAAAGAGAAGACACATGCCACTAGCTGAGTAGTAATCAAATAGCTTGAAGACATAAATGCCACCCTGAGGAGACAAAACCAGGGTCAAGGAGTTTGGTTATAAATTATGGTCGACAATAACAGCCTGCTGCTTGGATTGCTACTCTCTACGACTGCTGGCTTTAATGTTAACGTCCTTGGACAGTAGAGCCAGCGTTGCGATGTTTCCACTGGAGTCTGGTTCCCAGCAGCAAAACTGATGTGCTCTTGCAGACAATTAGCCAGCCTGTTCAGGCATGGCCAAGGGTGAGGAGAAAAGCAGAGACTCACTAGGATTTCTTGCTTTTCTCTGGTTTAGATGGAGTCACTTAAATTTAGTCTGCTCTGCCCATCCCAGGAGTTTTGCTGCCTTGCCTCCTCATGCACCAGTGCTCCAGTCTCCAGACCACTCTGCTCTAACCTCCACACACGTAGACTTTAGCCCCAGAGGCTCAGGGCCCCAACAGACTGGTTTTCTGTATGTTATTTCAAGCCTTTGCACCATGTTCCCTCACCTTGAGCTCTGTTTTCTTGAGCCCTTATTGCAAATAGCCAAAAAAACTAGTCATACTGACAACAGGATGGTGGTAAAAAATCATAGAGGCATCCTAAATCACTTGAAATGTAGCAGTGATGAGCAAGCCCATTTACCCAGCATTTACCATTACCCATTTACCCCAGATGGCTCCTAGGGATGTCGTCTCTTCGCCCAAAGTGTTCAGTGCTGCTGTGCTATGCCAAAGTATCTAGAAAGGTGTCATGCATGGAGGTATAAATGCAGCTATCTGTACCTGAGTGATGTTGGAGAATCCAATGAGATAAGAGATGAAACAGACCAGTGCAATGAAGACCTTCTTCCTGGCTCTCAGGAGATGAGGATACTCATCCATCAGCGCTGTAATGAACCCTTCCACAGTGCAGAACTACAGGAAAAGGTACACACCAAAGATGTATAGATAGAAATATCTTAGCCTGGCATCATCATCTCCTACATTGACTCCAATGTTGAAAGCCTCATTGATTTAAATGCTCTCTGCAGACACTAGAAAAGGTGGCACAAAGCTGCTCCAAACCATCTTCTGAAAATGCCTCTCTCCCTCCACTCACTATAGAGGAAGCTAAAAACACCAGGATTAAATATGTAAAATTAACTGAGATAAAACTCTGCTTTTCTGCCTCCCATGAAAAGCCACCTCTTTCTTCTCCTGAACTCTCTAGGGCCTCTCTGCCACTGCCCTGCTACCCTATGCTGCCAGGCTTCTCTGTCACACCTGCTTGCTGCTGGGACACATACAGGACCTTTCTTGCTCTTCCTTTCCCTAGTGTGCTCTTCTCAGCCCATTGCAACAGCACTTGTGCTGTTTAATGACCTAAAACGCTCATTAAGGAAGGAGCTGCATTACACCCTGCCCAGTCTCACGTGCATGTGCATAATAACAACAGATCTGACTACCCAGCCCTTGGCTTGAATTCACTTTTTCGAGTGAACTACATCAAATGCAGGTAGCACATGAAAAGCCCACCCCCACAGCAGTTGGTCTTTCTAGAGCTGGAAACACCTCGATGGCTTTTGCAGTGCTACAGCAGGCACAGTCTGTCAATGCTGTCTGTCTGCACCCTAAGGCATAAAGAAGTCCCTGTGAGTGTTAACTTCAAATCAGTTTCCCTACTAGTTCTGCCCTATAGCATGAGGACAGTTCGGTTGTATGTATTTGAAGTGTATCTTTCCCTCCTGTTTCCAAATAAATTGTGAGATTCACTTTTATGCCTCACTTCCATCAAGTACTGGTAAGGTACAGCTCTCAGAGAGCACATCATGCCTACAGCAAAAATCCTGGGAAGTTTATGAGGCAGCGAGCTCCAAGCTTCCCTGGTCACCCTGAGTAAATGTACAAGCACAAATGTACAGCACAAAGAAAATGGAAGAAGTTTCTTGGATGTCAGGGACCTTTCTGTACCTGGGAGAGCACTCCAGAAAGTGCTGACATTTTTAGATTCAGCTTTAAGCAGGGAGACAAGGCAAAGAAAAACCCTAGAGTGGAGATGTTGGCAGAGGTACACATGGAGGCAGAGGTACACAGACTGGAAGGAGCAGCAGAGGGCTGGAAAGATGCATGGAAGAAAAGCAGGGAGTCTGAAGCATGCCCATAGCTGGGCAGGGACACTGGAAGAGCCTGCACACCACTGACTGCTGGGGTGGCTTCCCCCTGGGACAGAGCGAGGCAAAGGGTGATGTTTCTGCCCAGGGTTTTACATCCACACAGTGCAGTGTGGAAAGCTGCTACTCCTAGAGTTCAGCTGCTTCAGCTTGAATTTTTAATGAGGTAAGCTTTTTATGTTGGACACATGTGCTATTAAAGCATCTCTTGTTCTCCTGCTGTGGGTTAAGTTACCTTTATAGTCCTTGACAGCAAGCTCTTCGCCCCATCCCACCCAGCTCATTGTCTGGAAGAGGCAGGACTGAGCTGGCATCACAGTGTGAAGAGCCAACATGACCAAAAAAAACCCACTGTCAAAAGCTATTCCTTCATCCAGATCCATGGACAGGGCCAGGCAGGCTGGCACCAGACAAAGTGGAGATGGAAAAGGGTTTGGAGAGAGGCCAGAGGTGGGGCAGGGACAGGGGGTGGATGTGAGGGGTGTCCATCAGAGAAGAAGTGAAGAAGAGGATGCTTCAGATAACAAAAGGGAGTAAAATCTGCAGCCCTTTGCTGCAAGAAGAGGAATCTAAGTCAGGGAAGGCACAGAGACCAAGACAGGGAGATGGGTGATGAGGAACAGGGCTGCAAAGTGAGTTGAAAACTCTGCCTCCTATCAAAATGATGTTGTTGTGTAATGGATGTAGTGGGGACCCACATGGTAGTACCCTGCTTTTTCTAGCCATAAAACAGACAATGGCCTTCATACAATTTACTGGACATTGCCTGATGCCAGCCTCAGGCTTCAGAGGTGATACAGCCTGAAGAATGTTCACCTTTCCAACCCAGGGGACTGTGGCTCCCTGGCTGGCCTGGAGGGGGTTAAGTGGGAGTGTCCACATTTTCCAGATTGCATACCCACCCTTAGATGCTTGGAGGAGATGAGCAGGAGCCTGAGTGAAATCGTGCTGCTTTCAGAAGTGATGAGCACCTGTTCATTACGATGCCTCCTGGTCTTGCCTTTGCCCTGTGTGTGCACTCCTGTGTGCGTGTGGCTGCACACACACGTGCACATGCACCCACACCCCCACGTGCACGTTTCATTCTGCTTTCCAACAAGTTTCATTTTTCTCCCTGTCTGCAGACACAATTTTTAGCACGTTCTCTGTTCTTCCTCATGCCTTGCCCCATGATATTGTCTGTCTCTCCTAAATATTTTATTTCCAATCATGTCTCTTTTGCTTATTTTCCCCTTCTCAGGCTTAATCATTGTTTGGTCTGACAATCTGGGCTTGAGAGTCAATAGAGGTGGCATGGCAGTCTGAGTGACAGTCTGTCTCCCATCCTCTCCAGCATCAGAGGCTTGCTATCCCCTCCCCACCATGCAGAGCACCCTGACTGGGACCCATGGGCCCATGAGGGGTCTGGCCATAGCTGCCAGATGTGCAGCCAGAATGCTACAAGTATGAGGCTTGCTGCTGGCAGCCAGAATTCCTCATGAATAACCTGTGAGAGATGGCCTCACATGGGACAGATGCAGGCTGGCAGTCACAAGGCTCGCTAGCTCCCCTAAGGAGAAAACGCCTGACCTGGAAACTGGTAGGTTAAAAGAAAGCATTAGCATATTATGCAAGAGGGTCTAGATGCAAGAGAGCTAAAGCCCAGATGGATCAGAGGCAGAGTGAACATTAAGGCACACGAGCAGCAAGTGGGGCCACAGGAGGGAGGTGGTGTCTACCAATATAGGGCATTCATCCTGTTTCAGAAGCTGCAGAGGAGATGAGCACCCTGGTACAAAGAGGCAGCTGTAGCTGGGCTGCATCTGCAGAAGCCTCACTAGTGAATGGGCTACAAAGAGCTAACGGAGATGGGTGGACCTACTCCCATCATCATCCAGGGGCTGCGGTTTGTGGCTGCATGGCGAATGCAGATCTCAGCCCTACCTTCCTTCCCTAGCTGGGCTTCTGAGCAGCTCTGTCATACCTATAGTTCCATGCCCAGCCCGGGACAAGGGGCAGCCCCAGCCCAACAGCTCTGGGGGTGCAGGGTGGAAGATATGTGCTATGGTTCTGCTGTGCCTCATGGAATGACCCAAATATCTGCTCCCCATCTGCAAATACCACCAACAATATTTAATCAGCACACAGTGAAAACATCTCTTCTCTTTGTTGTTGCTGGGTTGTTTCTTTGTTTTGTTGTTTTTTTGAGGGGTTCGTTGGGTTTTTTTTTGCCAACTGGATGCTTCAAAATGACTGTGCAACTGCAGCCACGGTCACAGCCTGTATTGTTTGTTTTATATGCCTAAGCTGCCACGCTGGTAATGGTGTGTTTGATTGAATTAGAGCTCCCCACATGCAGACAGAAAGATTCTTCACATGTATTTATCCGTGCTTTTTAAAAGAGCTTGTTTTCCTTTTGATGCTTCATTCCCCCTCCCTTCCTCCTCCTCCTCCTCCTCCTCCTCCTCCTCCTCCTCCTTCTCCTCCTCCAGGCAATGATAGCCCCCCACAGGCTGCCTGCCCTCTGAGCCGAGCTGTTGGAAGGGACTTGGAGAATTTCAAGTGGTATTTCAGAAGCAAATGCAGCAAATAAATTCCACACAGTGCTTAGGGGGTTTATTGTCATGTTTGGAACTATTTACCAGCACCGAGTGAATAATCCATGGAGAGTAATGTATTTATTTTTGTTTCTTTCTGTACATGTAGCTTTTTTTGGTATGTTTAGTCATTATTTGAAATTTATTGCCAAATAATGTCTGTGGTAATGCAGATGTGAGCTTTATGAAGTGTTTATGGGAGTGTGCCATAGCAGATAACCTGATTTGGTTAATTAGATTTTCCTGGAAACCCAGTGTGACATTTCAGGAATATCTCTGAGTCTGATTGTGAGCTAGGCTTGGGTTTCTGAGCGCTACCTGTAATCCAGGAGAACACCTGGTTTGCACTGGTGGTTTGCACTGCAAGAAAAGAGCCTGTTGGCACAGGGGAGGGTGTGACAGACCAGGCACAGGCTTTTGGCAGAGGCTTTGATATTAATGGACTCACAAGGGAGGCAACACTGCAATCGTCTGCTTCACTGGGTAGCTACTTTTATGCAGAATTATCAGAAAAAATGTAGCATCACTTGTCAAAATACAGAGACCATGATTTTGGTTTTGTTTTGTGAGGGCTCTGAGGAGAGCAGGATAGAGGTGTTTCACTAGAAACAGCTGCTTCCCCCTCAAATATCTTCTAAGACTTACCTGATGGCAAAGCAGTCAGGGTACCCAGGCATCAGCCATTCCCAAGCCATGGCTCCTTTCTTCTGCCCTTGCTCACCTATGAACCCAGCCTGGATGCTTCTGCTCTGCTTGGGGCCACTTAGGTTATCAACTGGGATGCTGCCCAGTTCTGCTGGGCTGCTGAAAGTTGGTCATTACTCTCATTTTTAATTGGAAGCACAACGAGGCATGGACATTGGGTAGTGGTCAGATACCACCACACTTGCAATATATGCCTGTGTTAGGGAGGAGCACGGAGGCGATGACCACAAGGGAAATTTTGCTTCATGCATCTCAAGATGAAGAATAAGAAAAGACCCTGCTCATCAGCACTGTCTCAAGGTGCAGAAGGGGAGGCCACTGTTATATCTGAAGATATCTTCATATCTTACCCCACTCTGCTCCTGGGTTGTCTCACCTGACTATCCAGACCCAACATCATCAACATGGAGAAGAAGAGGATCGACCAGAGAGGGGACAGGGGCAGCTGTGTGACAACCTGCGGGTAGGCGAGGAAAGCCAGTCCAGGGCCTACAGGAATAAAAAGAGGGATGAGCCCATGTTTATAAAGCATTTAACGTGAAGTATGAGCTGAGGGCCACAGAGAGACTACAAACATAGTCAAGAACTGCAGGTATTTAATATTCCTATATTAAACACCTAAAACACCTGAGCCTTCACACATGGCACACCAACGCAATGAGGTGCCCAAGGGTAGGATGGGGAGCCAGGAATGACTGCAGAAATGGTTTATCTTTTCTCTTCCTGTAAGCAAGAAAGTCATCAAATCACTGCTACCAAATGGAGCTGGGGCATTATTTTGCTAGAAAAATAGACTGATATTCAGAGCTGGTTATAACCTTCCTGATGTCCTTTTTTTTTTCTTTTTTTTTTTCCCCCATAACAAAATGCTTTTGCTTGAGATAAAAGCTTTCTCTGAGCAGACAGCAACTTCAAAATATGCCTTTGTGCAAAAAGACACGATCCCATCTTGGTTAAAAAAATATTCTGAGATTACAATTCCAAAATTTTCTGTGGAAATATGACTTAAAATTTCAATCATGTCTACTAAAAACACAGGTGATCGCTAATCTCCAGAAAGTTTCAAAAAGCAAATGGCCTCACTGCAGCAAAGGCACATAAAATTCCATCATTAGAAGAAGGGGAACTTTAAAAGCTGGCAGAGATGTCTTTTGCAGCCGGAGTGCAATGAACATCAGCCAAGGGTGTCCAAGACCCATCTTGGTGGGAGGGTTTGCAAAGAGGGTTTCACCCATGGGTGAAAAAGGAGCAGCCAGTGTGTGCTTGCAGCCCACAAGGCCAATCCCATCCTGGGCTGCAACAAAATAAGCGTGGCCAGCAGATGGAGAGGGGATTCTGCTGCTCTACTCTGCTCTGGTCAGACCTCACCTGGAGAGCTGCGTCCAGCTCTGGAGCCCTCAGCACAGGAAGGACATGGACCTGATAGAGCGGGGCCAGAGGAGGCCACAAGGATGATCAGGGGCTGGAGCCCCTCTCCTACGAGGACAGGCTGAGGGAGCTGAGATTGTTCAGCCTGGAGAAGAGAAGGCTCTGGGGAGACCCAACAGCCACCTTCCCGTGCCTGAAGGGAGCTACAAAAAGCCTGGAAAGGGCCTGGTTACAAAGGCCTGGAGTGAAAGGACGAGGGGCACGGGTTTAAATTAGAAAGGAGGGGATTGAGATTAGAAATAA